>JAMALN010000958.1:0-14269 GCA_023630115.1 Cutaneotrichosporon sp. PK4640 | reverse complement strand
TCGCGCTGCTGCTCCACCGACAGCGCGGTGGGGTTCTCGTGCGAGTAGCCGTGCAGCCCGATCTCGTGGCCCGCGTCACGCACCGCCGCCATCTGCTCGGGGAACGTCTCGAGGCTGTGCCCCGGGATGAACCAGGTGGTGGTGAGGTTGTGCTTCGCGAAGAGGCGGAGCAGGCGCGGCGTGCCCACCTCGCCGGCGTAGATGCCACGCGAGATGTCGCAGGCGCTGTCCTGCCCGCCGTAGGAGCCGAGCCAGCCGGCGACGGCGTCGACGTCCACGCCGAAGCTGCAGTAAGTGAAGCCGTTGGGGATGGGACGCCGCCAAAGGCACGGACCGAGTCAGGCGAACGGATGTGGACGCCGAGTCAGAACCGCGTCCGACGCCGAGTCACCGAGTCAGCTCACGAGCAGAGGATGCGGGGCTTGTCGTTGGTCATGGTGATGTTGAGCTGAGATGTCGAGTCGCTGAGAAGCACACGGCCCATTCACTCATTTAGCTGGCGCCACCGATACTGTCTCACCACTGCCCACCCCGCAGCGCCCAGCCCCTCCCAATCACCAGCGAGGCTAGTTCAAGCGCTGATCAAGCACAAAACTAGCGCTGAACCTAGCGCTGGAGTTGTCCTCGTGATGATCGCCACTAGCTCCGCAAGAGAGGCCCCGGCCCCACCGGAGACCCCGGATCGGCGACTTGCACCTCCCGCTGAGACCGAGTCAGGCTAGCCTGGCGGGGTACGCGAGCGCCCGCCCCATGGACACCACAGCTCCCGAGACATCTGCATGCCCGATTACTACCTGAGCGCTGTCTGCTGGAAGTCCGAACTACTCGAGCTCCGTCATCTCCCCCTCGCCCCAGATCCACGTCTTGCCCACGACCTTGACCCGCCCGCCGTCGAGGGAGACTTTCATCGCCCCGCCGCGCTTGCTGACCTGCTTCGCGTCGAGGGTCACGCTCTCGGCCTTGGCGCTGTCCAACACGCCCGACCCGTGGCCGAGGAGGTAGTACTCTGCGAGCGTGGCGTGCGCCGAGCCCGTCTGGCGTCAGATTGCCCGGGCTCCAACGCACCACCGGGTCCTCGGGGATCCCAAAGCCCTCGACGAACACGCGAGACTTGATCCCCACCACGCCGTCCTTCTTTGAGGCGACCTGCGTCGCGATGCAGTAGTGCTGGATTGTCGGGTAGAGCGCGCGCGTGTCGACTGTGAGGGACTCGAGCTTGACCTCGGGGCGGAGGCGCACGACCGCACTCCGCTCGTCCATGTACGTCGTGACCTCCTCGACATCCTGCTCGCTGATACCCGCGGCGGAGGCGAAGGCCGCGCCAAACTCCCCGCTGCGCGCCGACGGCGCACTCGGTCCCCCGAGGGGCAGGGAGATGGCCACCTCGCCCCCTTGGCCGCGGCTCACACAGGTCGCCGTGAGCCGGCCCGCGGCCGTGTCAAAGTGGATGGCGGAGGCGTCCGTGTCGACGCGGTTGAAAAGGATGAAGCTCGTCGCGAGCGTCGCGTGCCCGCACAGCAGCGATTCCTGCCATCAGCCAGCTCTGCTCGCTCGGCGTACCTTGCCCGACCCCGTCCACCACCGCATCGCGTACACCCCCTCCCCCGTGGGCGTGACGACCGCGGTCATGGGCATGTCAAAGTCCTCGCCGAGGGTGCGGCAGAAGGCGTCGTCCGCGCCCCGCTTGTCGCCAAGTGGGAGGAGGACCACAGCAGCCTGGTTCCCGCCGTGGGAGTGGGTCGCGAACGCGTTGGCGAGGAAGAAGAGGGTCATGCTGTCGTTGGCGTTGGCATTAGGGGGTCAGCTGGGCGGCTAATAAGTCTGTGGATGAGCAGCTGCTCCGAATGATTTATAAGCTCATTGCGCCATGGATGCGAGCACATACCTGCGACGCTGTGAACGACTCGCGAAGCGCGCTTCTTCGACTCGCATCTCGGCTCAGAAAACCCCTGCGGCCAAGTCATACAGGTGATCCAGGTGATCGGCCCAATTCAGCGCCACGTGGAAGTTCTATTGTCATAATGGTAATGCACAATCCTAATGACCGAGCCTCCGGGACGAGTTTGCAGGCACATGACGTCACTTGCCGACCGCGCGTCGTTGCCACCTGCTGCGCCACAGCCTCAACAGATGTCTCATTTTGCCATCCATCCACCTTGCTCAATCTCTCTCCATCACTCACTCACCCACTCCTCATCCCTCACAATGGTCCGCGGATCTGACATCCTCATCGCCCTCATCGCCATCATCTTCCCGCCCGCCGCGGTGGCCATGATGACCGGCTGCAGCTGCGACCTCATGATCAATCTCGCGCTCACGCTGCTGGTGAGTGCCGGGGTGGGCGGCGTGCAGCTATGCAGTTCATAAAGATAGCTGCTCCCCCTCTTCCACCCTGACCTATACCCTCCCCACCCCCGCCCCCCCCCCAGCACCCGCTCACACCCAGGGCTACCTCCCAGGCCACATCCACGCCTTCTGGATCCTGTACAAGAAGATGCGCGCCGAGGAGATGTACGGCGCCACGGGATACATCTACGTCGGCAACGGCGAGTACCAGTCGACCGACCCGCGCCGTGAGTAGGCGAGAGCATCGGAGGGGCCGGTGGAGTGGAGCGGGCGCCAGTTGATGCTTTCGCCACTCCGTGCAGTCCCCCCGTCCCGTCCAGCTCACTCTTGTTTTAGCACAGCTGACCCCAGCCCCTCCCCCACACTACGGCGGCCAGAACTACGGCTCGACGGGACAGCGTTACTAACCGTAACCCCCGGATGCGGAGAGTTGCCCACTGCGCCCAACGCCCGGCGCCTCCCTCGTGTGAGGACACGCGATCTGAAGCCCGAGTTTGGTAGATAGAGAACGGAAGCGCCGCCAGAGTGCGGTGGTGCCGGACGCAAGGCCTCGACCTCTTGTGATGTTAGCTGTTGACACGCAAAGTTGCCATGGCCAACATGGATGCAGGGCGGGGGTGCAGGCTATTCGCACATGTGCTGAACCGCAATGTTCCCGATCTCGTAGGCCCATATCCTCAAGCCCGTCGGCGATGCAAGCAGCGAAGCGATGAAGTCGGTGAGCGGCCTCACCTCACCGCTGAGTGCGCGTGAGCTCGCCGACAAGGTCGACCTCCACCCATGGCCTGATGGTCACGCCAGCGGCGGGCCCTGACGTCAGTGATCGCCTTGGCGCGACTGACCTAGAAAAGTCGCCCTTGCTTGACTCTCTCCCATTCCAATCCATCCACCAAGCATGACTGACACGAGCAAGTCGCAGCCGTCCAGCAAGGCCAGGAAGCCGCAGGAGGGCAGCTTCTGGGACTGGGTCGTGTTCTGGTGGACGAGCTTCCTCCACGTCGGGTTCCCGATCATCGACAAGATCTGCGGGTTCAAGCCACACTGGACGCCGGACCAGATGGGCTCCAAGTCCGGGCAGGTGAGTGGCCTGCTCTCGATCTGACTGGGTTGAGCTACTCCTTCACACCCGCCCCACGCCATCGCCTGGGACGCACCCACTTCCACCCATCTTGACTCCCGCTGACGGCAGGTCATCCTCGTCACGGGCGCCAACAGCGGCACCGGCTATGCCACAGTCCAGGCATACTACAACGCTGGCGCGCGCGTCATCCTGGCCTGCCGCTCGGAGCAGCGCGCAAACCAGGCCATAGCGGAGATCACCGCCGGCGCCCACCGCGACGTCACCGGCACCCTGCACGTCCCGACCACGCCGCCGCAGACCGCCGGCAGCCTCGAGTACCTCCACCTCGACCTGGGCGACCTGCACAGCGTCGAGGCGGCGGCGCAGCGCCTCCTGGCCGAGCAGCGCCTCGACGTCCTCTTCGCCAACGCGGGCATCATGGCCGTGCCCCCCGCCGAGACGAAGCAGGGCTTCGCCCTCCAGTTCGGCACCAACGTCCTGGGCCACCAGCGGCTCATCTCCCGCCTCCTCCCCCTCCTCCAGGCCAGCTCGCGGGCCAACCCGTCCTCTCCGTCGCGCCTGATCGTCTCCTCCTCCTTCGCCCACGGCTTCGCGCCCAAGGGCGGGATCGACTACGCCTCCCTCCGCGGCACGGGTAAGCTCGACCGCCTCGCTGAGTACGGCGAGAGCAAGTGGGGCGGCGTGGCGCTCGCGCGCTACGTCGACGCGCACTACGGCCCGGGGGCGGGGGCGGACGGCGAGGTCCTCGCGTACGCCGTGCACCCCGGGCACGTCGCGAGCAACCTCGCCAACCACATGGGCGTGACCGCCCTGCTCAAGGCCAGCAATGCCGTGCGGCGCACGCTGCAGATCTCCCCGGACGAGGGCGCGCTCAACCAGCTCTGGCTGGCCAACCTGCCCGTCGAGATGGCGCGCCGCCTCGGCGGCGCGTACGTCACCTGCTACCAGACGGTGGCGCCGGCGCGGCCCGACCTCGCCGACCCGGCGGCATGGGACAAGCTGTGGGCGTGGTGCGAGGCCGCGGACCAGCTGTAAAGGAGCATGCATGCGAAACGTGTTTTTCATCTCGTGGCGAGCTTGTCGCCGGTGAGCAGGCATTCCTCGCGCGCCGTGCACAGTGGACAGTGGTAGGGGGAACAACCTGCTAACCGCAATCTTCACTCCTGCACTCGAGCCAGCCCCAATTAACATTTGTCTGTTAGCATTCCATTAGCATTCCATCATCACGTTAATGCATGCAATCTGCCTCCGTTCGCGGCCCAGAAGTCGGATCAGATGTATGCATACAACCCTCCATCTCCCATCACCCATCATGTCGGCAGCCCGCGCAACATTCAAGGACAAGCAGCCCCTCAAGACCCTCGCACGCGCGAGCCAGTCGTGCGCGACGCAGGTGGGTTCTCCGCCGTTGTACCCCCCTCCATCCACCTTGCTTCTGCCCCCTCCAATCCTCCCCGCTTCGCTCTAAGCCTTCGCGCTAACCCCAGTCCATCGCGTACGGCGCGTGCATCGGGCGCAGCTACCAGGAGGTGCACCGCGATATGTGCAAGGACGAGTTCAAGGCGTTCAAGGAGTGTGTCCAGGTGCGTGGTCCAGCTGCCGCCTTGGAGTGCCAAGCTGACGAGCAGAAGGCCGTTGGGCGCAAGTGGTAGGCATGGACGGTCTTCCTGTCGTCGCTCTGGCGTTCTCCGCAGGCTGCGTAGGCGATCTCTTCCTGCCTGCCGTAAAGGCGTCACGACGAGCTTGTGTGCCGCCGCACCCTTTGGCTTGTATGCATGACGTCTGCTACAGACACTCCGCTCGAGCCCACCCGCCACCCCGGCCACCCCCACCCGCCCACACCCCGCTCCACTGTATCATAATCCAATGCATGGGTATCGTCTAATGAGTAACACTCTCTATGTCTAGTCTTCACGCTGCGTATCCTTGTCGTCCCACAGCACCGCCGTACGCTCGACATGCCCCGGCGCGCGGAACCTCGTCATCTCGCCCATCCGCACCGCCTCCCACTCAACGCGGATAAAGACCCACATCCAGCGGCGCACGAGCTCGAGCGCCTCCATGAGGAACACGCCGCTCTCAATGTCGCTGATCACGTGCAGGTGCGAGGACAGCTCGAGGCTCCACGTAAAGCGCAGCACCAGGTCGAGGATCGTGAAGAGATAGTACACGGCCGGGTCGGGGAGGAGGAGCGTCGGGCGGAGGCCCCAGTACGCTGTGCGGCGGGTGGGCGAGTTGGAGCGCGAGTCGTACCCGCCCGGCGTGGGGAGGGGGGAGCGCTGGTGGCTGGTGGTGAGGCGCGCCCAGAGGCCGCGCGGTTGGGAGAGGCTGCGGGCGTGCGTGGGCGCGTACTCGCTGCGCGAGGGGGTCCAGGTGTCGAGCTCGAGGAGGGAGAGCCCCCAGTCCTTCTGCACGTCCCAATAGAAGGAGAACATCGAGTTGACGACGACGGCGAGCAGCCACAGCCGGAAGAGGCGGTGCTCGCCGAACCAGCGCCCGCTGGCGCTCAGCTCGGCGGCGCTCACCCCCTTGGCAGCAGCGACTTCGGTGACAACCGTCTTCTGCAGCGCCGAGAGGAAGATGACGGGGAACGCGGACGCATACTTGCACGCGTTGGCGAGGGGCCGCATGCTCTTCCACCCCGAGTGGTAGAACTCGACCATGCACTGCCGGAAGCGGATTATGTAGGGGAGGCTGGGGTCAGCTTAAAGTTAAAGCTGAAGTACTCACCTCACCATGCCGAGGACGAGCCATTTGGTCGTGCCGTGCGGCACCTGGCGGCCGTGGGAGATGCTGCCAAAAGCGATCTGGTTGGCGCTCACAAACAGGTCGCCGAGGACCTTGGCAAAGCTCGTAAGGATATCGGCGAGGATGACGTCGCAGAAGAAGATGGGGTCGCGGGCGGGCGGGTTGATGCATCGCGCCAGCGCGCGGCGGAGTGCTCTCCGCTCGCGGTACCCGACGCCCCTCAGCGGCGTGAGGCTCACAGCAAGGGGGACGAGGCAGACGACGCCGACGAGGCCGCGCCACCGCTCCATGGCCTCCGTGTCGTCGCCGCACAGCATCCTAAACGCCGTGTACCCGGCGACACACCAGGCCGTGTACCCCACAAAGAGCTTGTACACCGGCCCGTAGAGGTACTGTGATGGGACGTGGGAGGGGGGCCGGGGACGGTCGTCGAAGGCGGTGTCGTCGCCATCTCTGATGTCCAGCGCCCAGGAGACGTCGAGGCCGAGGAGGGAGAGGACGTGGAGGTTGATCGCCCAGAGGAGGATGGCGAGGCCGACGAGGAAGAGGACGCGGAAGGGGAGGGGGAAGGAGGCGCTGAATTCGGGGAGGGAGATGGGCAGGTCGCCCGGCGGCGTGTCAATGTCCATGGTGGCGAGACATGGGGTGTGCCCGGGTAAGACGAGAGGTCAAGAATGGGTAATGGCAAGAGACGTTGAGGTGAGACTGCCAAGATATCGGGCGAGCTTGCATCAACAGACGTTTCAGGTCACGAGCGGGCACGGGTGCTGGCGGGAGGCTCATTTTACTTCCGCACCTGCACATCTCTGGTGAACGTGGCCAGGCACAACAAAAGCTACTGGCACCACACAGACTGCACTAGCTGCACTACTCTCCATATCACAACATGACCTGCTGCCAAGGTGGAGCCAAGGTGGAGACTGACCCGGGTCGTGGGTCCAAGGGGTCCACTGAGGGGCGACAAAGTCAAGCCAGTCTCATCTACATCCCGCTAGTCCCATGCTCGTGCGCAACAACATCACATTAGAGGTATTGCCTGTCGTGTACGTCGTGTGAGCTCGTAACCACTCCAGCCCGCGGCCGGTGCGACCGGTGCTTCTCCCGAAACCCTCAGAACCCGCCTACGCCTTCTTGGCCTTCTTCTTGCTGCTCTTCTTGGCCGGCTCCTCCACCGCGCCGCCGAGGTTGTACACCGTGCGCCCCACAAACGCCGTGATGGCCACAACGGCGCACACGACCACCGCCGCGTCCTCGCTGAGCCGCGTGCCGAGGCCCCAGGGCCACCCCTCGACGGGCCCGACAAGCGAGAGGAAGAGCACGGGGATGACGACGGCGATCCACGCGTCGACGGCCATCCAGCCGCCGGGCTTGAGCTCGTTGGGCGTCGTCAGCTCCATCTGCGGCGCGAACCAGTTGGTGCCCGAGAACACAATGGCGGCGAAGGGCACGGCCAGGATGAAGGGGACGAGGAGGAGGGTACTGGGCGTCGCGGGGAGGACCTTGGCGCCCTTCTGCGGGTGGAGGAGGGGGACAATGGAGAAGCGCGTCAGGAGGAGGGTACGGCCGATGGCGTCGAAAGGCGCGAGGGCGAGCTCCATGAGGAATTTGGGCTTGGCCGGGACGAGGGCGCGGAGGGGTGTGCGCGTGAGCGCAAAGTCTGGAGTTAGGTCAGTCTGGGAGGGGCGCTGGTTGACGAAACGAGGCGGAAGCGAAGGGATGAAGCGGGGGAAGCGAGGAGGGACTCACGGATGCCAGCGAAGAGGAAGATGAAGGTCGGGTTGACGAGCCACCCGGGCGGCGAGCCGGTACAGAGCGCTGGAGTCAGCTCGCACGATCCCTTACAGTCTGCAACCCGCTCCGTCGCGTCGGGGGGTTGTCTGGTGGGGAGGTTGAGTGACGCCCACTACTCACAGAGGAACGTCTCGCCGCCAAACACGACAATGAGCATGCCCAGCGCCTCCTGGAGGTAGCTCGCGCGTGGGCGCCCCTTGGTATCGCTCGCGACCCAGTTGACGCCCATGCTGAGGCGCGCGGCACCGAAGACGTCGAGCGCGCCGACGGGCGCGTACGGGTGCAGCGGGGCGAGGAGGGCGGGGACGTGCCCGTACACGGGGGCAAAGGACTCGGCGGCGGCCGCAAAGGAGCGGGCTGCGGCGGACATGGCGGCGGTGGGGGTGGGGAGAAAAGAATGCAGAATGAGAAGCGAGGATGGGGATGGGCGGAGAGGAGAATGGCAATCAACATGAACGGGAATTTCGATCGGCCCGACCGCCGGATATGACGCACTGTGGGGCGGAGGCATCGCGGGGCATTCTCGGCGGGAACGGATGTGTTCTGGCCTGTGGAAGACAGGCGCGTCGCGTGTTGGCTGTGAACTTCCGGCTGGCAGGTGCTGAGACAGCAGCATGGCAATGCAAACGTCGTCGGTGTACAGCATGCACGACGGCCTCGCATTAAAACAAGCTGCTGACGATCTGCGGATCCGCGGGTCTGCAAAGTGGCACCGCCTGGGACGTTGTGACCCACTCCTCCCCAAGGCGGCAAGCATCAACCAAGTCGTATGAGCATGGTCACGAGGGCTACTAGCTTGGGCAAGGGCATTCCGAGCTGCGGAGGTAAGGCTAGTATGCTGCGGTGCGCTCACACGACCCTTTGGACTGCCGAGGAGGTTGGAGTGGATGAGGCCGCCCATGAGACTGCAAGGGCGTGGAGTAGGGGACACCAGGCGCGTCCCGCTCTGAGCATCAACATGGCCCTGCTCAAGGTCTTGCACAGAGCACCTCGAGTTCGTATCGAGCGTCGTATACATAACGCGCACAGATCCCGCCTGGCGCCGCCCGTGACTCAGGTACAGGACATGAGCGATGGGCAACTGCCCACCGTCCATGTCCGGTGCCTGTCGCCAACATCCGAGCATATCATGACCGCTGGAACGTGAACTTCCCCAACACCATCATGACCCAAGCCGACGCGATCCACCGCCGCGACGGCGCGCTGCACATTGAGGGCGTGTCGGCCGCCTCTCTGGCCGAAGAGCACGGCACCCCGCTCTACGTCTACTCCCGCGGCGCCCTCACCGCCGCGTGGGACGCATGGATGGCGGGCATCCGCCCCCGCGCCGCCGAGACCACGGTGCACGTGGCGGTCAAGGCGAACAGCAACCTGGGGGTGCTGAGCGCGTTCGCGCGCCTCGGCGCGGGCTTCGACATCGTCTCGGGCGGGGAGCTGGCGCGCGTCCTCGCGGCCGGCGGGCGCGCGTCCGACGTCGTCTTCTCCGGCGTCGGCAAGAGCGCGGGGGAGATGCGCGCGGCCCTCGCCGCGGGCGTCAAGTGCTTCAACGTCGAGAGCGTTCCCGAGCTCGCGCGCCTCAACTCGATTGCTGGCGATATGGGGGTGCGCGCGCCCGTCGCGCTGCGCGTCAACCCCGACGTCGACGCGCAGACGCACGCGTACAACACCACCGGGCGCAAGGGGAACAAGTTCGGTATCGACTACGGCGACGCGCGCGCGGCGTACGCCGCCGCGGCCGGCATGGCGCACCTCGACGTGCGGGGGGTGGACTGCCACATCGGCTCGGGGATCATGTCGGTGGCGCCGTTCCTGGCCGCCGTGGACCGCGTGCTCGACCTCGTGGACCTCCTCGAGGCGGACGGGATTCCGATCGCGCACATCGACCTCGGGGGCGGGCTGGGGATCGACTACGGCGACGGCGCGGCCCCGCCCCCGACAGAGACGTTCGTCCAGACCATCCTGGCGCGGGTGGACGCGCGCGGGCCGCGCAACGTCTGGTTCGAGCCGGGGCGCAGCCTCACCGCCGCGGCCGGCGTGCTCCTCTCCACGGTCGAGTACCTCAAGCCGGGGCCGGAGGGGGGCAAGAACTTTTGCATCGTCGACGCGGCGATGAACGACCTCGCGCGGCCCACGGTGTATGGCGCGTACCACCGCATCGAGGCGGTGCGGGAGCGCGAGGGCGCGGCGGAGGTGTACGATGTCGTGGGGCCCGTGTGCGAGAGTGGCGATTGGCTGGGCCGCGCGCGCGAGCTCAATGTCGAGGTGGGCGATCTGGTCGCCGTGCGCGATACGGGGGCGTACTCGTTCGTCATGTCGAGTAATTACAATACGCGGCCGCGAGTGGCCGAGGTTATTGTCGACGGGGAGAGCGTGCATGTCGTGCGGAAGCGGGAGACGGTGGAGCAGTTGTTAGCGATGGAGTGCGTGCTGCCGTAAGATCTTGTACCCACAGATGAACATGTGGCCTGTACGAGCACGCGACACTACCTCCTCACGCCGGCTCCCAACAAAAGGTAAGAACCACGACTTGTCGCTGCTCCAGGTCACGACGGGGGTCGAACCCGCGATCTCCTGATGTACTATTCGTAGTCAGACGCGATGCCATTTCGCCACGCGACCGATGAGGTCTGTGCGTTTCGGGCCACTTACGTCTGGCGCGGTGCTGTTCTGGGACCTCTGCAGCCTCTCTTCAGGCTCTGAATCCTTAGAAGCGTCGGGGATACGGTTATAGACAGGCTGGAACCGCCGAAACCCAGGGAGAGCGCCATACGGACCGTCAATTGAGCACTTCTCATCCCATCCGCCACAACCTCCCTCGCTGACTACCATAAACCGCATGCCGCAATCCACCTCCTCCTCGTACCATTGCAGATGGTCTACACCTACCAGGACCGCGATTTCGCACCCACAGCCCCGCGCAGGGCATACCCCACCCGCGACACTACCGATCAGACGCTTTAGCTCAGTGGGAGAGCGAGCGAGTGAAGCGCGCAGCGCCCAGTTCGTTCGGTCGTGTGTTCAATCCACACAAGCGTCAGCATGTGCTCGGAGATCGAGCGTCAAGCTTTTGGAAGGAGAAGTCTCGGGGTGAATTTTGAGAACTTTTGGTTGATGGGACGGGGGCGAGCCAATGGGACGACCACGCTGAGGGTGGGGACGTATGCATGCGGTTGCAGCGGTTGTGCTCCGAACTCCGCGAGTGCACTAGATGGACGGTGACGGCGAGGCTGTGCTGGCCATGGAGTATTGAACGATGTGGGTGAGCGTGGCACAGCCGACCGTGGCTGTGCCACACGCGGCTCGTGCGCACCTGCATCGACTATCTCTGCCCCAGCCCGAGGCGACTTAAGCTGCGCACACCGGCAGCGTGCAGGCTCCCCATACCAGCATGCCCGTGCCGACGGCCGCGCAGCTCTCAGCGACTCCCGCCTCACCCCACCCCACCCCAACCCACCCAACCCAACCCAACCCAACCCAACCCAACCCCACCTCGTTCGCAAGAGCACGCGCTTCCAAAACGTCACACGCGCTCTGCAGAGCGCAGCCTCGTGTGGGGCTCGAACCCACGACTGAATGATCAACCGGAATCCAAAGATCCGCATAAGAGTCATTTAATCTACCGACTGATATAACGAGGCAGATGGTGGTCCGTGTGCCGGGCGCGCTATGTGGCGGGGCGTCAGACGAATGAAGGAACTGTATGGCTGCGAAGCGTTCTGGAAACTCGGGCGATGGGTGCGATGTGGAAGTGGAAGGCAGTCGGAAGTTGAGGGCGAGGTGAACCCGGCGCCACATCCCTCACCCTTTCAAGGAGCTGGGCGCGACGCTCAATAGGCCACTCTACATGGACCGGAGGGGCAGTGCAGGATGACCTGGCCTTCTCGCTCGATGGCGGTACCGTTGGGTGGCTCCCGCTCAATCCTGCAACCGGACTGCACGAGCAGCGGCCGTCTAGAAACTCGCGCCAGACTCGTTCCTACCCAGATAAACCCCGGCGGAATGTGGTCAACTGCCCACTACTTCGGCTCCCATCTCATCCCACCGACCCCACAACTACTCTCTCCACCATCCATGCCGTGGCCAACACTACCCCCAGGCCCGGGGAGTCCGGGCGAGAGCTGGACGGCGCACCCCGAGGCCAACGAGGGTGGGGGCTCTATGAAGGCAGTACTCACAACGCCACCCCTCCCTCAGCACCCCCTCCTCTCACGCCACTAGCGTCCTTCCAGTACCCCCACTCTCCACGCTGTCTCACCACATCGCCCTGCTCAACACAAGCTCCGAAGCGCCCAACCCACGTAAGGGTAAGCCGACCACGTTGCTATGCCTGGGGGATAGCAGCTGGCCTGGTAAGACGCAAACCCATCAAAAGCACTCCGGTGTCCGGCCGGTCGGGGGGTATGTGCGCCGAGCTATCCGCGGGACGGAGCTCCCCAGGTGGGAGTCACTAGTTTTTATACCTGTTGATGTGGGAGCGTTCTGATGGGTGGTGGAGAGTAGCTTGGGAGTTGGGGCCAGTAGTGTGTGTGAACGGGGAAGCTGGAGAGTTGGCATTGACGGCCCAAGCTCCTCTGCGCTGTGTAAATGCAAGGCCGGTGCGGCACACGTTGTGCCAGAAGGTGTGGGTGCCACACGACGAACGTACGCATAGGACGCAAGTTGCTGACGTACTGACGCATTGCAAGAGCAGACATAGAACTAGACGCACTGGCAGAGCAGATGAAAATGACTGGAGGTGGAGGTCAACGAGCACGTTGGGCCCCGCCTCATTCCTCGTGTCACCCACCAACGCCCTCTTGTTCCTGGACACTTGTCTCTACACCCCCATGCCCAGCTCGCAGTTGTGATGTGCAATTATCCTAATGCTGACATGATGCTATGGGGTACAAATGATCACTCGTCGTCCGAGTCGCCCTCCTCCTCATCCTCATCGTCGTCGCTCTCCTCCGCCTCGAGGTCAAGCAGACCCTCCTCGTCCGAGTCGAGCGGGTCGTCGCTCTCGTCGTCCTCGTCGCTGTCCTCCTCATCGTCGTCATCCTCGTCCTCATCGCTCGACCCAGCCATCATGTTGATGTCCTCGATGTCGTCCTCGTCCTCCTCGCCCATCTCGATGGGCACCTCGTCGTCGCTCTCGCCCTCGACGTAGTACTCGCCGTCGCCCTTGTCGACCTCCATTGCCTCGGCGGCCTGGCGGCGCAGTGCGATCTGGGAGAGGGCGAGGTCGAGACGACCAGAGAGGGAGACGAGGGGCTGGTAGAGCTCCATGCGCGACGCGAGCAGGTTAGAGAGCTGCGCGAGCTGGGCCGGGAGCGAGGGGATAGTCATAAGGATGTGGCCACGCTCGACGAGCACGCCCTTGACCCACTCGACAGTGCCGCGGCCCTGCTGCTCGTTCTGGACGCCACCACGGCCACCGCCGCGGCGGTGGGCGCTCTTGCCCTGGCCGAGACGCTCGACGCAGGCCTTGACGAGGGGCAGCGACAGGTCGACGGGGAGCTTGCGCACGGTGTTCCGGATGAGGACCGGGTCACGGTGGGACAGGCAGAGGGTGAGGAGCGCAGGGTCAGAGGTGTGGAGAGCCTGGACAAGGAGACGGGTGAGGGAGGCCGCGTTGGTGGCACCCTTGGCAGCGGGCGCCGCAGCGTCGCCGTTGGCCTGGGCACCAGTCGGCGCAGCGAGGAGGCGCTCGCCAAGCGCGAGGTCAGCCATGTCGACGTCGGCGGGGAGGGTCGAGGCAGGCTCGTCCTTCTCGTCATCGGCAGTCTGGATGGCGTTGGCGGGGGCCTTGTAGCGCTGGAGGTTGTTGGATCCCTTGGCGGTGTCCTTGGGCGCGACGAGGTCCTGCGCGTCGGTCTTGACAACAACATTGGTCGCGAGGCCACCCTCGGGCTGCTCGATGGTGGCGGAGTACCACTTGACGCGGCCACCACCGACCATGCGACCGCAGGAGAGAACGGCAGGAGCGCCATCCTCGACAGGGGCGAACTCGACGCGGCAGATGGTCGCAACCTTCTCGTCCTTGCCCTCAACGAGCTTGACCTTGGTCGGCTTGTTGTTCGACTTTGGCCTGGCGAGGTCGAGGTCGGCCAGGGCGACGGCGAAGACTGAGATCTCGCCGTCCTCGTGGAGGGCAGCGACGAACTCATCCGACAGCGCAATCGAGTGCACTGGTGACAATGTGGGCGACGTGTAGCGGTACGAGAGCTTCGGCGCGGCGGTCGGGGAACCCGGGAAGGTGTACTGGTTGACCGTGCGGTCCTCCTCGCACACGACAAGGAAGGACGCGCCTTGTTGTGTGTTGGG
>JAMALN010000957.1:0-14274 GCA_023630115.1 Cutaneotrichosporon sp. PK4640 | reverse complement strand
GAGAGCAAGCAAAACTAGAACGCATCTAGCATTACAATGTATCATTGCACATACAACATACAACATGGGCAGCCGCAAATGTCTACAGATGGGACAGATTGACAGGTCGATGTGACGGGAGAGGGCGCCGGACGTGAACGCCGAGATGCAGCGGCGGGACGCGCTACGAGACCATAAGCGCCCCGACGGCTCCCGCGTCGAACAGAGTCTGAGACGTTGCCTTAACTCTGGCGCGGCGGCGTTGTCTGCGGCGACTTCCACTCAAGCCCTCGTGGTTCGGCTTCACTGTGCTTCCGGACCGCTGCTTCGGACCGTTGCGCCGCTTCGGCTTCTTCCTCTTGAAGCTCGGTTCATAGTCGTCGTCGTCAGCATCGCCGACGGTCTCTTGCGACGATGGGCCCTGCTCACGTCAGTGATTCTGGTAGGTCCTGTTGACTCACTAGCATGCAACCCCACCCATCCCAGGTATCTGGCGCCGTTGCCCACGCTGCGATGGGGAAGGTGCGCGCCTCCTCCCAACCGAACTTGCCTGCGAGGGCCTTGGACGCTTCTTTGGCGGCGTCGGTGGCGGCATCGCGCATCTGCCAAGCCGCGCAGTGCTCAAAGACATGCTGCCAGGTGATGTCGAGGAGGCCGTAGCGCCCAGTGAGGGCGAAGTCGTCGAGCGTGTGGTAGAGCCGATCGAGCTGACTGCGGCTCGCCCAGAGATTCTCGGGGTCAACCTTGTTATATCTGTCCAGGACGCTCTTGCAATCGGCTAGGCGGTCGTCGTCCTCGGATCCGCGCGCGCAGGCAGAACAAGCGCAGACGAAGCCGAAGAGTTCACGAAGCATCCTCTGCCGCTCCTGGAAGGGCAGCAGGGTCTCGTGGTCGGTGATGTAGGCAGCGGTAATCTCGTGGCCCGGGAGGATCGTGGTGCGTGCGAAGAGGACTGATGTGAGCAACACGCAGTACAGGCAGAGAGGCTCACCTTGTTCCCGGGCCGTTGGGTCCCAATTCCAACCAGCGTTGGGGCTGCAGGAGTGGTTGACCCGCGACATGTGCTCGAACATCCCGGAGCGGTTCGAATCGTGCGATGATGCTGCGACACCATCGCGCTCGACACCATCGCGCTCGACACCATCGCGCTCGACACCATCGCGCTCGACGCCATCGCGCTCGTCCTCACGAACGAGGGGGATAACGTTCGTCTCGGCGATGCCTTCCATGAGGCTGCTCACCCCCGGGGCAGTCGACGTGAAGGAATGAAACAGAAGACGATGCCGTTGTTGATGAAAGCTGTCACCAGCCAGTGCCGCCTTGACCTCCTCGGCGTTGATGGGGTGCACCACTTCGAGAAAGGGACGCTCGCGCAAAATCACGTCGCCACACTCGAGGGTACGCGTCGCCATCAGGCCCCAGCCCTTCGGCTTCGGGGACGATGCGGGACTCTGCGGAGGGAGCTTGACGTAAGGGGTAGTGTCGATGGGCGAAGGTGCCCAATAGGGCTGGTCGTCGGTGGGCACCAAGATAACGCCCGGCCCAGACGAGGGAAGGTCGGGATGTTGGCCGCCCTTCTCGGAGTCGTCACGCGCCGGGCCAAAGTAGCGCAGAATGAACGGCCGAATGACAGGCCGCGGCCGAATGACAGGCCGAGGGAAGGTGATGTCGCCGTCGTCATCACTGGCGGCGGTGGAAGGGGCACGAGCCGCGTTCTCGCCATCAGCGGTGAGGGCGACGGCAGCGGTGGGCGTGACGGCAACGGTGGGCGCGATGGCAGCTGGGGACTCCTGCACGACCTGATCGGCAGCGGGCGGCGCGACGAACAGGACGTCCTCGTCATCGGAGTCGCCGTCGTCGATACAGATCGCCAGCTCACGCGAGCTCCCGGCGACGCCGTCTGGAGGCGTGGGAGTGGTGTGTGGGGTCGCACGGGGTGTCACCAACTGGAACGCGGCTGGGGTCAGTCACTGCCATGTGATTGTCAGGGAGGAGGCGCCTCACGTTGGGGTAAGGGCATGTTGAATGTGCGTGCGCGACGAGGGGACGAGAGGAGATCGAGACGAGCGAGTGCGAGCATGAGATCATGGAGGGGAGAGTAATGAGGATGATGGTAATGAGGAGAGAGGAAGAGAGTTGGACGAGGGAGGGAAGGTGGATGATGCGTGTGTACAGGCAGGGCGGCAGGCGCGGGGGGCGAGGGTGTGGGGTGGGGTGGGCGTGCCGTGCGCACAGACCATCGGGGCGACACACACACGCACATTCCTCTCAGCATGATCAGCAGGTGACTGGACTGTTTTCTCACCATGCAGACTACTCACAGTCAGAGGCAGCGACCCGACAGTGGGCCTTTTGGCAAGCTTGCGGACCCAGCGTCGTTCCCCGCTCATCGTGGCCTCGCGTTCCCGCACTGTTCACTTCGCCGCCTTCGAGCTCGCCCTGCAACTCCTATGTCCGGTGCGTGGCATGCGGGCATGTCGGTGATCGGCAAAGAGCGCGGGGCCGGCTGGGGCGCACATTGACGGCACGAGGTCTAGTGTGGTCAGGTGGGGGCGTGAGGTGGCCGCGGCTGGGCCTGGCGCGCATCCTGCCGTTTCCTGAGCCGGATGGGATGCGGTCGAGGGAGGTGCTTGTCAGTCATGGTCATTGAGGGCAGTGGAAGGTGTTGCACAGAGAGAGAGAGAGAGAGAGAGAGAGGGAGAGAGGGAGAGAGTGAATGAACAATGGAGATGTTCAAGATGCGAGCTATGCGAGATGGGCAACAGTCATCCCCGGCATGGATGACGTAGCTTCCGAGGTATACTCACATCTCTTCTCGAAACAAGTCGGTTTCTGCAGTGCAAGATGAGAATGTGAATGCATATGCTATGTGTCTAGTGCTTCTTCCGCGCCTTCCTTCCACTCCGCGCCCGCTCCGTCGCCCGCTCCTCCATCGCCATCTCGTCCTCTGGGTGCATCGTGCGCGACCGCAGCAGCTGCCCCTGGGTCTCCCCATGCTTCCCCATCTCGGGCAGGCCCCAGCGCAGGAACAAGCTCCGCATCCGTGCCTCCAGACGGCGGTCGGCCTCGGGCTCCTTGGCCTTGGCGCCCAGCCCCATCCCATCCGCCGTACGCGCGAGCTTGAGCGCGCGGACGAGGATGGCGTGTGGGCCCACGCGCTCGGTGGACAGCCGGCCGACGCGGTGCTCCTCCTTCATCTTCCAGCCCGCGGTGTCGACCTCTTGAGCGAGCTCCACGTCGGGCGCGATGTCCACCTGCTCCAGGAGGGGGACGAGCGCCGCGATGTCCTCTGGCGCGGTGGCCGCGCCGGCGATGTAGATCCCCGTCCGGAGGGGCATGGGAGGCGGCCCTGCGCCGTGGCCCGGCCGGGTGCGCTCGCCCTGCCTCTCGCCGTTAAGAGAGCGGAGAAGCGTGAGCACGGGCGTGAAGAGGGAGCGCTGGGCTGCGGCGCGCGTCCAGCGGATCGCGACGGAGACGGCCCGAGCCTCTACATCCTTCGAGCGGATGGAGTGCGTCGCCCCCTTCTCCCGCGGGTAGTAGCGCGTGCCGTCCGTCCCGAGGAGCAGGCGGAAGCAGTACAGGGGGTCCGCGAGGGTGCCCTCCTTGCCGGGGGGAGGACGCATGGTCGACGAGCGGGGGAAGCGCGCGATCGCGTACCGCGCCAGCAGGTGGAGCGCGTGGGCCTCCTTCATCGTCGGGGCGCGCAGGGGCTGGCCGTCTGCCGCGGCGCGGTACAGGCCCTCATAGCGCTCAACCATGAAGCGCCACTCGGCGAGGAGCTCACCGGCGGCTTCGAGCCAGCGGCGATGCACCTCTGGCTCGTTACCGCCCTCGATGCGAGACATGACCATGTCCCCGACAGAGAGGAGGAGCTGCTTGCGCTGCGCGTGCATCCGCCTTCCCTGCCCGCGGGCCGGGAGGTGGTTGTCCGAGTCCCACTGCGTCACCGTGGAGGGCGGGGTGCCAGGTCCCTCGACGATCGGCGGGCCCCCAACCCACGGCTGCAGAACCTTCTGCAGGCGCGCCGCAACATCGTGCATGGGGCCCGTCTCCTCCTGGGAGAGGTACTGCGCGATCTCTTTGAACGAGATGTGGTCCATGAGGTGCGTGAAGATGAGCTGGAGCTGGAACTCGGTCGGACGCGCCTCCACCGTGCCCATGAACGCAACGGCGACGCTCACAGCCTTGAGGGCCTCGCGCGCGCGCTTCTTGCGCATCGCGTCCAGTGCCTTGCCGCGCATCTTCATTGCGGCCGCGTACGCCACGTCGTACTCGACGTGCTTCTCGACAGGCGAGTCGGCGTACAGCGTCGGAGGAGTGTAGTGCGTCTTTGGGCCCTTCACCTTGACGGGCTCCTCGGGCAGATGCTCCTTGAGGCCAAACGTGTGGCGGGCTGGCGGACAAGAAGTGTCTGGGGGCTCCTCGACGGGCTCGGGCGGTTCCACGACTGGGGGCTCTGGCGCCTCCTCCTCCGGCGGCTTGGGCGGCGTCATCTCGTCGACCTTGAAGCGCGCCCTCCACTTGTCCCACTGCTCGCCCTTGCCGGGCCTGACCTTCCCGCCGACAATGGCGAGGAAGAGGCCATCGAAGCGCTCGGCCGCGAACTCTCGCCCCTCCCAGCCGCGCATGCGCGGGAGACCGCCCAGGTCGTGAAGGCGCGTAGCTACCTGCAGCCAGTGCGACCACAGCGTGAGGAGCGCCCGCTGGCGGTACGCGGAGAGTTGGACCCATTTGGGCGGCGCGATGAAGTCGATGAGCTCCCGCAGGCGCTCGAGGTGCGCGTGCATCGGTCCCACGCGGACGGGAAGGCGCACCGTTTCGAGGTACGCAAGGACGCGGTTCGGCGCCCAGCGCGGAGGGCAGCTGAGAATATCGTCGACCGTGATCTCGGGGTTGGGCTGGGGTCAGCGCGCTCGGACGGGAACTCACCCTCAGGTCGCGCCGCGACCATGGCGGGACCTCCTCGCCGAGCCGAGTGAGAAACTTGCCCTTCGGGACGCGAAGGAGCTTGCGCCTCTCGTCCGGAGGGCTTGGCTTTCTTGGAGTGCCCAACAATGTCGGCGCGACGTCCTCAAGCCTGACGCTGGGTTCGCCCTGTGATGGTGGGGGCATGTCGTCGCGTCCAGTCGGCACAGCGACCCCTGATCCGGAAACCGAGTGAGCCGCTGAAGTTGACGCTGCGCTTTCGGATTCCCTGCTTTGGGCGCTCAACCGCGCGAGCAGCTCCTCGGCCGGCACGAGGTCGAGAATCGGTGGTCCGCCTGTCCTGTGGCTCTGCCGGCCCTCCACCTCCTCCCCAGGCTTCGGCTGCTGGGGGGCGAGTGATGGTGTAACAGCTGGCGCGGGTTGTGGCTCCTTCGCTGGTGGAGGCACTATGCGCGCAAGGCCCCACCCCTTTCGCGCTCGTGGTGGTCGTTTGTCGGCGACGGCGCGCGACACCTCCGCAGCCCATCCCGTGCGTTCCTTCGGCACCGGCTTCCGCACGGGCTTGGGGGACGGCGCGCGCTTTGGCTTTGGAGACGGGGGCGGGGGCGCGACGGTGCCGTCCCAGTCGTTGCGTGGGAGGCCGAGGACCTGCGTCGCCCAGTCGTGTGCGGTGCCGGCGCCCTTGTCGTCGCGTGCGAGCGCTGCTGCCGAGGCGAACTCGCGGCGAAGGGTGAGCTGTAGAACATGCCGGGCGACGGCTGCTCTGACGCTCATGGGCGAGGACGCGGGGAGTGCGATGTGGTGTTGATGTTGTGTCTGAAGGGAGACGTGAAAGATGAGTGACATCTGCCCACTGAGGATGCCGGAAAATCACAGCACACGGCTCTCGCGCCTGCCACATTTTGATCCCGCTCCCCTTACACTAACCACGGACTCACATTGCTCCGCCTCCACCGCACGTGTCCAACCCCGCCATCGGAGTTCCCTCTCGGCGTGTCGTCCAGCTCCACAGCAATCAGCAAGCAGCAAGAGGGGTATGCAAAGAGGCAACTGCTCAAGTGAAGAGTAAGCTCCGCGCTATCCATGAATCTTGAGGATGCCGAGGGGGAGGGAGCGCAAACGTGATGGGTGGTCGGTGGAGGTTTGGTGGAGGTGGTTCGTGTAAGCCACACAGCAATTTGGCCCACTCCCCTCACTCGAACTTCCATCTCACGCACAACTTAAAAGACCAATATGACCCATAGAAGCTCACTGACTTGGGGCTGGACGATCCAGATGACTTAGAGTTGTGACCAACCGCATCCCCACACCTCCCCCGTGCACACGTTCAGGTGATCTTCTCCACCGCCGATAATGAGGCCTATGCGGCAGTGGTGGACTGACTGAAGCGGGAGACGCACGTGGCCGCTCGTGTAGAGTTCGCAGCGAAGGCGGAAGTACAGATGCCAAGATTCTTGCGAAGAAGCAGCGGTGGTTTCACGCTGTACCGGGTGGCGCCCATCCTTAATCTGCAACTGTCCTCTCCAGCTCTGACTCCTCCCACCACCTCGGCCCAGCCTACATCACGGATGCCACCGCGAGCTTCAAAGCAACCCTCGCCAACGCCGATGTCACCAGGGCCCCCTCCGAGGCCGCGGACTGCGCAGCCTCCCCCTCGAGTGCCACCGCCCAGGGAGCGAGCATCTCGGCCTCAACGCACGTTGCAAGAGCCACAAGCATCTCCTGCGTCGCGCAAGCAGCCGAGTCCTCCCCCCACACTCCAGCCCAGCCTGGACGGCACGCCGTTGCTCGATTCTAGCACCTTCCCCCACATCATCCACAACGTGTTCCGGCACGTCGTCGACACGCAGACGCGATCAGCCCTTCGTGCCACCTCCCGTCAGTGGCGCAAGGAGGTGGACCAGGACCGTGCGCGGCATATCATGCTCTGGAATGGGGAAGTGCGCACAGTGGAGGGCGGGATCAACCTCGCAGACCGCCCCGAGCTCTTCGATCATGCGAATGGTGTGCTCGACCTCAACTTGCAGCCGTGCCGACTTCCCTATCCATGCTTTAGCGCCTGGCAATGCCGCTGCCTCCAGCAAGCACTTCGCCAGGTGGAGAGGCTATTCCCCTCTCAACCCACTTTGGAGGTTGTGCGGGTCTTCGCGAGCCGGCTCGAAGAGAGCGAGCCGTTGAAAACTAGCATCAAGGCCGCGGTGACGCTCTACGACGTTCAACCGCCACAACACGCTGGCCAAACAGCCCACATCCACTCTGGGCCGATCGGAAGCGATGTGGTGCTCCTCCTCTTACGCTGCAGCCCCCCTCTGTGGCCGCTCTACGACAGCACCTATGCGGCTGCCCCTCATCGCCCAACCAAACACGAACCGCAGTATCACTTCATTTTCAGGCCAGCGTCGGACGCCCTTCCGCCCGCCACTTGGGGGGCGTTTTTGGGAGCGTTCCAAGAACAGGTCTTCACCGAGCTGGCCCGAAGACTCTTCCGGGTGCCACATAAGGAGCTTCGTATTATCGGGCACGAACAGTGGCCATCAACGTATCTTTCCCCTTGGCCCCCTCTGTCCCTGCCGCGCTCATCTCACTTAGGAACCCCGCAAGAAGATGTTCCTGCTAAGTGCCGCCGCGCGTTCCGCTCGTGGATATTACAGCTGGGACAATCGCATCTTTCACAGTACGACACAGACGCCCTTCTCAAGTTGCAGACGACGGCGCAGTACAAGGAGTGGTGGCTGAAGCATGTGGGGAAGTATTCATGGCACCTGGTCGAAGAGTAGTACAGTAGATGGGCCTAAAGGTAGTGTATGAACTCGGTTGCATAATGATGCTTTACTTCGAGAGTTGGAAGCGGTACTGACTTTAGGAGCTACAGCTGATCAAGAAGCGAGGAGTCGGGTGTTGTGCGCGTCGAACCCAGGACGGCACGCACAAGACGCCAATTTGGGCCAGCCCCAAGGCCACCACCAATGCCCTCCCTCCTGTTGACTAGCTGCAATCGAGTTCTCCATCCATCCATCGCTATCCCAATCACTCCGCCTCCAACCCATCCGATGGCCCCTTCGCCGGGACGTAAGTTTCCTCTCGTCTGTTAGCTTACACCTAGTGCAACGCTTCCTACTCGACACACTTATCGCGCTCGTAGCTCAATGCGCATTTCTCCTCGTGCGCCACATCCTCTGGCTACGAAGCCGCCCGCCCGTCCCGCCACCCAAGATAAACCACGCCAAGCACCCCGAGATCCTCGCCCACATCATCCAGCACGCGGACGCGCCGCTCCTCCGCTCCTTCCGGGCAACGTGCCGCGCGCTGCGGGACACAGCTGACCGCGTGTCGGCGCGGCACATCATCGCCGACGGGTCGCTGTTCACGTGCACGGGCGTCCGGATGCGCGACAGACCCGAGCTGTACGCCCGCGCAAACGGCGTGCTGGACCTGTACGTCCCGGCGTGTGGATGTGTGCAGCAGTGTGACTGCCTCACGGCCGTGGCGCGGTCCGTCGAGCGCGAGTTTCCGCACTCCCCCTCGTTCCAGGTGGTCCGCAGCTTCGCCGACTCGGGCGCCGGGCCGTGCGACACGAGAATCAAAACCAAGGTGACCGTCTACTTCCTCCGCCGGAAGAACGGCAAGACCATCCTCAGGTCCCATCCTATCGGAGACAGCCCCGTCCTCCTCAATATTCTGTACAACACCTCATGGCCCGAGTTTGAGATTGCCCCGGAAGTCGCCGCGAAGATTGACGCCGCCGAGTGCTACTTCATGCTCACGAATTTCGGCCGAAAAACCGAGCGAGAGTACTGGCTCTATGAGCCCGACTGCATTCTTCGGGATCTAGCCGCCGCCCTCGGCGCTGTTCTGCCGTCGCCCCCGCCCATCTGGCTGCTGGGGTACGATGCGTGGCCTTGGTCCCGCTTCGTCGAGCAGCAGCAGAAGTACCATGACGCACAGGGATGGGAAGACTCCGCGATGGAGTATGCGTGCCGGTACCACATCGCCATGGGCATGGCTAGCGGTAACCGGTGGGCATTCGACGTCGACGCCACGCGCGAGTTCCTCACCCTCAAGACCGCGGACGAGTTTGCGCGCTGGTGGTCGCGCCACGTGGGTGCCTCCATGTCTGTCCTACGTCCTCCTCGGCCCTACCTTGAGGTACAAAACGAATGGGACGTGCCGGGCATTGGAATCAGCAAGATTCCACGGGTGCCACAGAGAGTGCGGGCACGATCGGTGCCAAGGGCGCGGGCCACTTTGGATTGATTAAGATAGTTTGTAATGAATTGATATTAACGGAACCAAACAACATGCAGCGAGATTTGCCCGAGATCAAAGTGGAGGTCGCCCGCGAGGCCGCGAGCTGCATCTTGCATCGTCTCCATCTCTCCATCTCTTGTTGCTTGCCACCACCTCTCTGTCCATATAGCGATGTGGGCGGCCCTCGGCGCTATGCGCGCGCGTGCGCCGCCTCGATCCTGCCACCCCCTCCTCTCCCGCCTCCTCTCGGCAGCAGCAGCGGCACCGTCTGCTCCCCAATCCCTTCCTTCTCCCTCTCCAAACTACGCCCTCCCCACCCTGTCCGACCTCTGCCTCTCCACGGGCGACAACGTCGTCGTCGCTGTATCAGGCGGCGTAGACTCAAGCGTGACCCTCCGTCTCCTCTCCGAACTCGTGCGCTACCAAGCTGTTGAAGAGCTCACCCCAGCCCCTCAACCTCTCCGTCCTGTTCATGCGCAACTGGGACCCCGTCCTCTCCGAGAACGCGCCCGAGTCGTCCATGAGCCTTGCGTACGACAGCCCCGCCACCCACTCCCCCTGCACGTGGGAGCGGGACTGGGCGGACGTGCGCTCCGTCGCGCGCGCGGTCGGCATCCCCTCGGACAAGGTACGCCTGGTCGACCTGAGCTCCGAGTACTGGACGCGCGTGTTCGAGCCCTCGGTCGCGGAGTGGGATGCGGGGCGCACGCCCAACCCCGACGTGTGGTGCAATCGCGAGATCAAGTTTGGCGCGCTGCTCAAGCACATCCCCGAGGGGCACTTCCTTGCGACTGGTGAGCTGAGGAAGGTCCACACCGCAAGCTAACGGCAGGACACTATGCCCGCGTTCGGCGAGAGGGCGGGCACGCGACGCTCCATCGCGCCAGGGATACCAACAAGGACCAGACGTACTACCTCTCCCAGGTGACCGAGGGGGCCTTGCAACGGGTGAGCTTCGATGGGAAGTGTGACAGCTGACAACAGGCCGTGTTCCCTCTTGCAGGGCTACCGAAGCCGGCGGTGCGCGAGCTCGCGCGCGCGTGGGACCTCCCAACAGCGGAACGGAGAGAGAGCATGGGCGTTTGCTTCATCGGCGAGCGCGGCAACTTCGGCGACTTTGTCTGTACGTCTGCTAACGCCACCTCCGCCTCCAGCTGACCGCAGCCCAATACGTCCCGCCCGCGACGGGATGGTTTGTCACCGAGTCTGGCGAACGCATAGCGGAGCACAAGGGCCTCTCGGCGTACACGGTGGGCCAGCGCGCACGCCTAACCGCCATGAAGCCCGGGATGCGCGGCAAGTGGTTCGTCGCACGGAAGCTCCCAGGGAACGACATCCTCATCGTGCCCCGCGCCGACCACCCATCCCTGCAGTGCACACAGCTGTGGAGCGACGCGTTCCACTGGATCGCGGGGCATCCTCCAGAGGTGGAGGGGAAGGAGTTGTTCGCGCAGGTGCGCCACCGCATGGCGCCTGTGCCCGCACATGTCAAGTTGGACGGCGATCGGTGAGCTAGACGAGCCGTCAAGAGCTGACAGCAGCGTCACGGTCTCGTTCCCTGGCGACGTGTACGCCGTGCCCGAAGGCCAGGTCGTTGGGCTGTGGGACGGCGACATGTGTCTCGGGTCTGGCGTGATCAGCGGCACAAGAACATCTGACGAGGAGTGAGGAGGTCTGCCTGTTGTACAACACTACTCATTGCATTGCATCGCTCGACCTTCCTCCCCACCTCTCATCGTTGTACATCCCACTTTCCCGTATCCCGCATATCTCTCTTCCTCTCCATCCCTCTCTCTCATTCTCTTCATCGCTCACCTCTCATATCCCATTCTCTCACTCCCTCTACTACTGACGATCTTTCCCGCTGAGACCTCACCATTTCTTTCTCCAACCATGCCTCCTATCCGCTCACCGCAGCGGCGGCACACCTCCCGCCCGTAAGCTGGCCCAGGAATCTGCAGCTAACAGCAGCGCCCTCCCGGTCCATCGGGCTCCCCCCGCACCTGTCGTGACGCCCAGCATCCAGATCCTGAGTCAGCAGCCGCAGGACTGGGTCGAGCGCCGCCGTCACCCTTCCGTTCGCCCCGCGCCGACTCGAGGCCCGGCGGCTCCTCACCCCTATCCAGCGCAGAACGCTCACACTTCCAACCTGGCTCGCACGGCGACCAACAGCCCCGCTCGCGTCCATTGGCCCATCGTGCCCCTCTCCGCGCTCCCAGTCCCGAAGCCGCCGCCGCCCGCATCTAACCCAGCGGCGCGCAAGGCCCCGTCGTCACCGAAGCAACAGACCGTCGGCGGAGGCCGCAAGCGTGCCAAAACGTGAGCCTCACTCCGCCCCACCAACCGCGCCTCACCTAACCTCAGGACCAAGAAGCAGCCCCCTCCGGTCTACCCTCCGCCCCACCGTAACGTCAAGGTCGACCCGAGCGCCCACGGGTGTGGGCTGTTCTCCCTGCGCAGCTTTGGGCGCAGCGACATCATCTTCGCTGAGAAGCCCCTCATCACGGCCCCGCGCACCGTGACGACACCCGTGCTCCTCCGGCTCATCCGCGCCCTGGACCACGAGAATCTCCTCCGCCTCTTCTCATGGGAGGCCGGGAGCGCGACGGGCACGCAGGCGATCAGCGCCGTCTTCGGCGCCAACGCGATCCCCTGTATGGCGGACGAGCCCGAGGACGAGGAGGAGGCGGCGCGTGCCCGCGCCGGCCTGTTCCGGTACGCGTCGCGCATCAACCACTCGTGCGCGCCCAACGCGGGCTGGATGTGGTGCGAGGAGACCAAGATGCTGCGTACGTCCTACGTCCCCCGAGGCCAAGCTGACACCAGTGGTCGTGGCGTACCACAGCATCCAGGCGGGGGAGGAGATCACCGTTAGATATCGCCTGCCCGAGGTGCTTCGTCTGCCCGGCGCGCAGCGGCGCAAGCAGCTGCTCGACCACGCGCTCTTCGCGTGTGGGTGCGCGACGTGCTCGCAGACGGGCGAGGCGCGGCGCCAGAGCGACGCCAACCGCCGCCGCCTGGGCGCCATCGTCGCCAGCTGGGAGAAGCAGGGCCTCGACCGCGCGATCGGGCCGGCGCGCGCGCAGACGCTCGACGACGTCGACGAGGCCGTGGCCCTGTGCCGCGCCGAGGGGCTCGTGGGCGACCTCTCCGCCATCTGGCTGCAGAAGTTCTACGTGCACGCCGCGCACGCCGAGTTCGACGAGGCCAAGGCCGCGGCGCGCAAGGCGCTCGCGTCGTTTGCGCGCGTCCGTGGTCGGCACGCCGTCGAGCAGCACTGGATGGCGATGTACGCGCGCGACCCGATGACGTGGGAGAGCTACGGGATCTGTCGGGCGACGCAGGCGGGGTGAGCGTAGTGAGGCGTAGTTAGTCGCAGACAGCAGCCATAGTTCGTAAACTGTTCAGTATTTCGTAGAGCTTAACCGAGTGAGAGATGTATCGCATCAGTCCGAGTGGTGCATCTCGCTCTACTTGAGGCCGACACCCTCCCATTCTGCGTCGACGAGCTTCTTGAGCTCCCCGTCCAGCAGCGCGCCGAGCTGCACCCCCTTCCGCCGGTGGTGCACCCAGATCCCGTCGGGAGACATGCTGAAGCGCGCGGGGCCCGAGAATGGCGACGACACCCAGATCTGGTGGTTTGGCGGCTGCTTGTTGATCACGTACGTGCCGTGCGGCGGGAGCGCGAGCGTCATGACGCCGGACTGGAGTTAGCTGGGACCACGACTCCAGCTGCGAGGCCGCTCCCTCATGTGACCACACTCACGCTGTACTCGACCTCCCACTCGGGCGGCCCAAAGTCCTCGACCAGCGCCTCGAGGCCCTCGTGCAGCGTGTCCATGCTCTCGTCCGCGAGGTCGTGGTACTCGTTGTCCGTGAGGTCGCTGCGGTCAGCTAAGGGACCTACACCCACAGCTGTCTCCTGCCGTCCGGCGAAACCCGGGGGGCACCCAGCACAGAGCAGAGGAAGGCATGCCCAAGACATACTCACCGGACCTCGATGTCTGGCGCGACGGAGGGGTCGCCGTGCGGCGTGCTGCTGGCTGCGCGGGAACGGGGTGGGGCGATGGGCGCGGAGAAGCGGGGAATGGTGGTGAGGGCGCGCGCGGCGGGGCGGGGCGCGAGCGCCAGGGGCCGGGCTGCGCGGAGGGCGCGGGCGAGTGATGGGCGGAACATGGTCGATGGAGAGGAGTGGAGAGCGGAAGGAGGGAAGTGGGCTGGATGGCGTCAGAAAGTCCGCCGAGCTCGTATTTGTGTGCGGAAAAAGCAGCATTAGCCGCGTTCTAATTGGATTGCCTCCGCTAATACCACTCCGCTAATACCACCCCCCTTAAGTCCGTCCAAGTGGTGCTCTATGTTCTCTATGCATGTGCTACTATCCTACTCCGTCTTGCCCTTGTCCCTCCGTACCCGCTTGCTCGCCTCGCGGCGCTTGAAGCCCGCCTCGACGCCGATGCCGGCGAACACAACGGCCACGCCGCCCCATTGCCCGGGCGTCAGGGTGTGCCCGAAGACGAACACCGAGAGGAGCATGGTGAAGAGCTTGCGCGTCACGGTGACCATCACGAGCGTGAGGGAGCCAAAGTGCGCGATCGTCTCGAAGATGAACAGCTGGCCCAGGCCGCCGAGGGCGGCGTACGCGGCCAGCGGGGCGAGGGCGGTGGGGTGGGTCGCGAGGAAGCGGACGGACTGGAGGATGATGGGCGCGGAGAAGGAGAGGGTCGCGCCGCGCTCGCGGGGGAGCATGGAGGAGAGGAGGGGAAGGTGCGAGAGGAGGGAGGCGGGGCGCGAGGGGAGGGGGAGGAGCATGGCGGGCGTGAGGAGGGTGAGCTGGAGGGCGGCCATGATGAACATCATCTGCTGGCCCGAGTAGGAAGGGTAGAGGGCGAAGATCTGGTCCTGCGTCGAGTTGGTCAGGCCGTCGATGAGAAGGCTGGGGTTAGCGCGGGAGCGGGGAACAAGGAGGGAAGGGAGCGGGGGAGCACCGAACGCGGTGTAGGTCGATGAGCGGACTGCGACCTACTTGACAAGCAGGAGGAGCAGGCCGAACGCGCTGTCGCCGCCCCCAGCCTTCTTCTTGCCCCCGAAGAGCATGAACATCGAGATGCCGATGGACACGAG
>JAMALN010000956.1:0-14306 GCA_023630115.1 Cutaneotrichosporon sp. PK4640 | reverse complement strand
CAGTGAGGGACGAGGGACGAGTGACCGCGGAAGGCAGGAACCCGGCGAGTGACGAGATCACCTGTGCGAGGTCACCTGGGCATCGAACGCCTCGTGCCCTTCACGACACGGCGGACGCCTACTCGGGCGTGGCGTCGTCCATGGGCACGTTGGCGGGGTTGTCCGGGTCGTCGGCGGCGTACGAGTACGTCTCGTTCGGGACGGGCGCGTCGAACGGGTCAGGTGGATCTGAGGGTGCCGCCTGGCTCTGGCGCTCCAGGTGGCGGCGGAGGTGCTCGCTACGGGGCGGGGGCGCCATCTGGGGGCGGAGGGAAGGCGATGTGGGTGATGGGGGACGCTTGGAACCCTGGTGTCAGCGGCTGCGTCGCGGATCTCCGCCACCGCCTCAGCGGCGTGTCGTCGAGTCGACATCGTCTGTGCCTGGGCCCCGCGTGATCATTCGAGGTCCAGCGGCGACCAACGAACGTCTTCAATGTCCTCCTTGGCGTGCTTCCGCCCCTGGCTTCCGCTGGAGCTCAGGCGGAGCGGTTCTCCAACCACCAGCTACTCGCTCCTCAGCCACCCAACGTTCACAACACCACACTCACAGCCATCACAGGCGGCACCTCCTTGCCGTCTGGCCGCTCGATCAGCGCAGCGAGGTTGAGCTCGTTCCACTTGCCCTCCTCCTGCTGGGGCATCATGTTACCCGCGATCGCGCGCAGGTTGCCGCCCGCGGCCTTCTTGCCCTTCTCCGCGCGCCCGAACGGGTAGCTCGGGTGCAGCTGGGAGGGGAGCACCTCGTCGGCGTCGAGGCGTGGCGGCTCGAGGAAGCCGGGGATGTCCAGGTTCTCGTCGAAGCCGGGCATGACGTGTGCCCACTGCGCGTCGGGCTTCTCGTCCATCAGCAGGGCGAGGATGTAGTCGGGCGTGGCGTGGAGGTGCGTGAAGCGGGCGTCCTGGTGTGAGCGGGGTGTGGGGAGCATGGCAGAGGAAGATGAGGCAAGCAGACGATGGTGACGACACCATGAAGGGAGGAAGGTATGATGTGGTCCAGCTGGCGAGGTGTCGCCACAGCTGGGGCTCAAAGGAAGGCGCAGCCCCTCCTCATCCTGCCTGCTGCGGTACCTCGACCACAATCACCTCGCGCTTCCCCTCGGCACTCACTGTGATACTTGTAGTCATGATGATGGAGGCATCAAAGTTGAGTTGCAGCCAAAGTTGCTCGCACCAGAGGAGTTGTTTGCGCAAGCGATGACGCTGCACACGCGAGCTTACGTATGGCCCCCTTGGTGGAGGTCGCGGATTTCTCCTGCTTCACCAAAGATTTCGGGCTGCCCACGACCATCGCCGCCACCAACAACACGACATGCTCGAGCGCCGCCTCATCTCAGCCGCGTCCGCGCGCCCATTACGCGCCGGCCTGCGATGGTACAGCTCCGAGGCCGAGGGATCCTCCTCCGGGTCCTCCTCTGCGGCCCCATCTCCCTCCGAACCCCCGTCCGAGCCCCTCTCCGAACCCTCCTCCTCCGCCCCTTCCGAGCCTAGCGCGACCCCCCGATCAGATCTCCCCCCAGAGGCCGCGAACCTCGACCAGCTGTGGCAGAACGCGCTGAGTGCTCCGTGAGTCTGCCTTTCTCCGTCCCCCCCCCCTCCCCCCTCCCCCCTCCCCTCCCAGCTCGCTGACCGCAGCGCCGCGGCCCTCAAGAAGGCACCCCGCACCTCCAAGGCGCGCTCGCTGCTCGCGGCCTCGACCCCCGCCCCGCGCCCCTTCAAGGGCGGGCAGCTGCGGCGCACGCGCCGCGCCGAGGGCCAGACGCCGCACGAGGCGGGCCAGTTCAACAAGACGCTCGGGAGCATCCTCGCGGACCTGGTGAACAAGACGTGGACGGTCGACGGGGACACGTTTGCGGTGCCCGCCGCGGCGCGTGGCAAGAGCCTGAACCACCTCACCGCCGCGCCGGCGGGGTGGGGCAGCTCGCCGCGCGTGGAGGAGGACGACGCGGAGATCACGGCGGCCCTCGACGCGCTCAAGGAGGAGCTGAGCGGGGTCACGACGCCCGGCGAGGCCGTGCAGTGGGCGCAGGCCAACGTGTTCGCACGGACACAGGAGGAGGTCGGGAAGGGCGGGGAGACGCCGCGCCCCCGCTGGCCGCGGACGTACCCCAAGGCGCTGGGCATGCTCATGAAGACGCTGTGGGAGCGCATGAACAGCCCGCACCTCGCCCTCGCCATGTTCGAGCATGCGCGCTCCCTCGGCGTCGACAGCTACCTCGACGGGTGCCAGACGAGCGCGTACAACCAGCTCATCAAGGTGCAGTGGGAGGCGTTCCGGGACCTGAACGCCGTGCTGGCCGCCGTGCAGGAGATGCGCGCGACCGCCCTCCAGTGGGACCGGTACACGGCGGGGTATGTCGGCGCCGTCGTCGAGCGGGCAGGCAAGGAGCTGCTGGACGCGCGCAGCCGCAACGCCCAGCACCGGTGGGGCAGCGAGGCGTACCACACGCTGTCGGCGCTCGAGGACGCGCTGCGCGAGGACCAGCGCCGCGAGCACGACAAGTACGAGCGCCGCACCGACCAGAAGCGCCGCGCGCGGCAGAGCTCAGTCGCCTTCCCGTCGTACTAGACACATTTATAGCACACTCCATTCTGCATATCGTACAACAGGGGAACTACGTCTACTCGCCGCCGCCTTGCAGGCGCGCCTGCGACTGGGAGAAAAGCTTCTCCTGGAGCGCCTGGAGCTCTTCGGGCGTCATGCCGTTCGTGTTGGGCTGGTTGCGCTGGCGGTCCTTCTGGCTCTGCTTGAACTCGCCGTGGGATTCGTCGACCTCGGAGATGAACGACTCGAAGCCGAGTTGCTGAGGTCAGCGCGAGCGAGCGAGCGCCGCAGGCGCGAGGGAGCGCGTGGGTAGGTAATCCGCGGGCGCGGGACGCGATGGGGGGAAGCCACCTGGAGGTAGGGGAGGTGCGATGCCAGGGCTTGGGCAGCTGCACTACAGCGTCCACAGCTGCCAACCAGCAACGCACTAGTGGGAGTTGGGTGGACGATGGACAAGAGTGGACATGGGAGGGACAGGAGGGGACAATGGAGGGTCGCGGAGGAAGGTGCCGCCGGGAGAACAACACATGTTGATCGCCGACCCGCTGACCCTCTCCTCCATGGAAACCAATAGAGCCAGCACCCACCTTGAGCGCCTCCAGGACGTGCTCGGGCGAGATGGTCTTCTTGCTGCTCTCCTCGCACACGGTATTGCTCTGCGCCGAGATGAGCTTGATCCATTCTGGCGTCAGCTCGTCCTCTACAGCTGCACGCACCGACACAGCAGTCGACGATGATCTCCTTCGTGTCCTTTGCGCACGACAGGTCCTCGGGCAGCATTTCTGGGGTCAGCGAGACAAGGGGAGCGGGAGATGGACGGGGTGGGGGGAGGGGAGATGGATGAGGGAGATGGAGGGGAGGAAGGCCGGACGCACCGCTGATCAGCTTGTACACCGTCGCCTTGGGGAGCGTGTGCTCGTCGTCGCCGCCGCCAAAGCCCTCGCGGTCGGACATGGTCGTTGTGGGTGGATGGGCGGATGGATGGGTGGCGGAGTGTTGACAACGAAGCGGAGGTGACGAAATCCTGAAATGTACCTCCACCCAAGTGTCAACAACGAGCCAACTCCTGCATTCTCAACTTTCCTCACCCCTCTCAACTTCGCCCACACGATGGCGACCGCAGGCCGCACGCAGACCGTGCACGGCGGCGACCCGCAGGTGCGTCCAGCCAACCAGCATCACAGCTGCCCAGTGCACGCCTGACCCCAGAACCTCGTCGAAAAGGTCATCCGCGCGCGCATCTACGACTCGACATACTGGAAGGAGCACTGCTACACCCTCAATGGTGAGTCTGCAGCTCCGCTGCCTCGCTGCCTCGCTTCGCTCGGCGCTGACCCCAGCCGAAACGCTCATCGACAAGGCGATCGCCCTGCACGCCATCGGGGGCGTGTACGAGCGCCAGACGCCCACGCCGTTCATGTGCCTCCTGCTCCGCCTGCTGCAGCTGCAGCCCGAGAAGGAGATCCTCTTCGAGTACCTCCTCGCCGAGGAGTTCAAGTACCTCCGCGCGCTGGCGGTCATGTACATCCGCCTCACGTTCCGGAGCATGGAGGTGTACGAGATCCTCGAGCCGCTGATGCGGGACTACCGGAAGCTGCGGTACCGGCAGGTTGGTGAGTGCAGTCGAGGCCGGAGGCCGAGGCTGGGGCGGAGGCTGAGGCTGGAGCGAGAGGCTGGAGAGAGGCTGGAGAGAGGCTGGAGAGAGGCTGGAGAGAGGCTGGAAAAGGGGCTGGAGGAAGGCGGGTGAAGACGATCTCGGCCTGGCTCAGCTGTACTAGTTTGATTCAGCTGACCCCAGGCGGATACACCCTCACCACCTTTGACGAGTTCATCGACGAGCTCCTGACACAGGACCGCGTCTGCGACATTATCCTCCCGCGCCTGACGCAGCGCGCGGTGCTCGAGGAGACGGAGGGGCTGGCTGCGCGCAAGTCGCTGCTCGAGGACGAGGACGAGAAGCGCGCGCCGTCGGAGGGCAGCCGCGCGAGCTCGCCCGACCTGCGGCGGGGGCGGAGCAGCTCCGTCTCCTCGGCGGGGTCGCGGGAGCGTTTCGTCAGCCGCTCGCCGTCGCGCTCAGACTCGGAGGACGAGGGCGAGGTCGGCGACACGCGCTTCGTGTCCCGCTCGCCGAGCCTCTCGCCCGACCGCGAGGCGGCGATGCAGGGCGAGCGCATCGACGGCGACGTGTAGGGTATATAACATGCATGCTGTATCACTATAACTACCTCCGCGGGGCGGCCATGCGCCCCTCGAGCTCGTCGACCTTGGCCCCGAGCTTGGTCGTGTTGGTGTCGATGCTGTGGATCGCGCGGAGGTGCGCGCCCAGGATCGCGCTGAGCTGGTTGATGGGGTCCTCGCTCTGCTGGCTCGCGGCGTCGGCGGCGTTGGGCGCGCTCGGCGGCGCGGCGGCGGCGCCCGCGCCGCTCGTCGAGAGCTTGTTCACCTCGTCGATCATGCCCGACAGGTTGCGGCTGATGTCGTCGAGCTGCTTGTTCAGGTCCTCGGCGAGCGCGTACGCCTTCTCGCGCTCCCGGTCGGCCGGCATCTTGGGCGCCAGCGGCTTGCTGTCCTTGTAGCCGAGCGACGAGATCTCGCGCTCGTAGTGGCTCAGCATGGCGTCGAGCTGCTTCTGCTGGTTCTCGATGTAGTCGAGGTTCTTGTCGAGCGTCGACTGGTTGTTCTGCGCCTCCACCACCTGCTGGTGCAGCGCCGCAATCTGGTTGCCGTTCCGCACGAGCACCTTGTCCCACTCTCTAACCTCGCCCGCCTGCTTCTCAAACTCCTTGACCTGCGCCTCGAGGTCCTTGCTCCACGTGTCGACAATGTCGTCGAGCGTCTTGCCGCGCAGGAGATTGGGCGCCGGCTCGGTCACCTTGGCCTCGCCGCCGGCTGGGGACCCGGGCTTGGCCGCGGGCGTGCCCGCCATGCTTATCGTGACGGCGGGGGTGGCAGCGCCAGTGGCGGGCGCAGTCGCGGGTTTGGAGCCGAATAGGCCGCCCGCGGCGGGAGTGGTCGACGACGACGCCTCGGCCGGCTTCGCGCCGAACAGACCACCAGCAGAGGGGGCGGCAGCGGGGGCAGCAGCAGGGGCCGCGGGCGCCTTGCCCGCCTCGTCCTTCTTCTCCTCGGGCTTGGAGCCGAAGCTCGCGAACAGGCCACCGCCGGCCGCGGGCGCCTTGGGGGCCTCAGCCGCCTTGGCGGGCTCCGCGGGCTTGGCACCGAGGCCGGCGAACAGGGCTCCACCGGCAGCAGGCGCGGCAGGGGCAGCGGCGGGTGCGGCGGCGGGGGCAGCAGGGGTAGCGGCACCGGACGCGGGGGTGGCGGCCTTGTTGCCAAAGCCGAAGAGGTTGCCGGCAGCAGGCGCAACAGGTGCAGGGGGCGCGGCGGCGTCCTTCTTCTCCTCGGGCTTCGCGCCAAACAGGCTCGGCGTGGCGCCGCCCGACGCGGGGGCAGGGGCCTTGCCGAACAGGCCCCCGGCAGCGGGCGCGGCAGGGGTAGTGCTCCCGGTCCCGGCGGCAGGCGTGGCGCCGAACCCACCAAACAGCGACCCAGCAGCCGGGGCAGCGGGGGCGTCCTTCTTCTCCTCGGGCTTGGCGCCGAACAGGCCGCCGGCAGCGGGTGCAGCGGGCGCAGCGGCGGGCGTGGTGCTGGCGCCGCCGCCGAACAGGCCGCCCGCCGCGGGAGCCGCAGGCGTGGTGCTAGCGCCACCGCCAAACAGGCCGCCGGATGGCGTGGCGCTCCCGCTCGCGGGCGCGGAGGAAGGCTTGGCGCCGAAGCCGCCGAAGAGCGACCCAGCGGCCGGTGCGGGGGCCGCGGGGGTGGCAGCGGCGGGGGTGGTGGCCGCGGGGGTGGCGGGCTTGCCGAAGCCGCCGAAGAGGCCGCCGCTGGCAGCAGGCGCCGCGGGCGTCGTGGCGGGAGGGGTGGATCCCGCGGCCGGCGCACCGAACAGCCCGCCGGCGGGCTTGGCGCCGCCCCCGAAGAGGCCCGTCACGGGGGGCGTGGACGCGGGGGTGGTGGAGCCCGCGGCGGGCGCGCCGAAGAGGGGCTTGGGGGTGTTGGAGCCGCTGGACTGGCCGAAGCCGCCCCCAAACAGGCCGCCGCTCGCAGGAGCAGAAGCGGCAGGAGCCGCGGGAGCGCCGGTGGAGTTGGAGGCCGTGCCGCCGAAGGAGAAGGGGCTGGGGCTGGCGGGCTTGGCGGCGCCGCCGAAGCCGAAGCCGCCTGCTGGTGCCGCGGGGGTTGTGGACGTGTTGGTGTTGGCGCCGAACAGGCCGCCGCTGGGCGCGGGAGTGGAGGCCGCGCCGCCGCCGCCGAACAGTGATCCGCCGGCGGGCGCGCTCCCAGCCGCAGCACCGCCACCGAAGAGCCCGCTTCCCGTGTTTCCCGTGTTGCCGCCGCCAAACAGCGAGCCGCCGGCCGCACCGCCTGTTCCGCCCGTGGTGTTGGTGTTGGTGTTGGCTGTCGTCAGCTGAGCATATGAGGATGGTAGCTCACCCCGGCCGAAGGAGAAGCCGCCTGCTGCTGCGTGTCAGCTGCGCGGTGCGATTATAGCTTACGCTTGTTGTTGTTCTGGCCGAAGCCCGCAAAGCCAGACATGGTCGCGAGAGGCTAGTGGTGGTTGATGTGGATGTTGTTGCGGAGATGTGACGGCGAGTCGTTGTGTCCAAGATTCTCGGGCGCCTATGCGTCATTGGCTTAGGCGGAGGCTGTGTGGCGCGCCTGTGTGATGTGTGTTGGCCACCCAAATTGGTTCCGCTCGAATGTGTTGAACTGCTCGTAACCGCCCTCAACCTCTCATCAACACAACCACAATGGCCTCCGTCGCTGTACGTACAGCTCTGCAGAGTTAGCTGACCCCAGCCCGTCAACCCGCGCCCGTTCCTCCAGGACCTGACCGGCAAGACGGTGTCCGTCAAGTTGAAGTGGGGCTTAGAGTACCGCGGCTTCCTCGTGTCGACGGACGGCTACTTCAACCTGCAGGTGAGTGGCGCATTGGGGGATGAGCGCGGACGAGCGCGTGTGAGCTCCCAGAGACGCGGAAGCCTGTCCCAGTCGCGGGGGATGGATGGCTGTGTGCCAGCGTGCGGCGCCGGAGGCGAGGAAGGCTGCCGCTAGGAGTTCATGAGTGGCTGACAGCAGTTGACAGGCACCGAGGAGATCGAGGACGGCAAGAGCAACGGACAGCTCGGCGAGGTGTTTATCCGCTGCAACAACGTGCTCTACATCCGGTGAGCTGACAGGTGTGTGGCTTAGCTGACAGACAGTGAAGCGAAGGATTAGCGCGCGAGACCGAGAGACCGATGACGCGAGACGGCGCAGAGGCGACGCGTGTTTGTATGGCGTAGGATGCCATGATACCAGCAGCGAGGTTGTGGTGACTGACGCTCTGACGGGGTCCTCTGATGGTCACGATGTGCGGAGAGGGCTGGGTCGGTGGGGTAGCTCAGCGGCAGTCGTCTTCCTCGCAGACCACTGCAGCTGACGGCCCCGTGATAGCGTGGTGCGGCTGTACTGCATGGCAGACCTCGCTACTGACCTCCCCCGCGCTCTCGCGCAACCCGCTCTCCACCCACCACCCACCGCCACTGCCATTACCATTACCATGCGTACATAGGCCCTATCTACATGCTGTGTCTGCTGCGCGCGCGCGCTCTAGTGAGTCTACATCTAGACGGTGACCTTGGCGAGGGCGTCGGCCAGGTCGTCCGTCTCCTTGTCCGTAACGGGCTTGCCCTTGTCGTCGGCGCCGGCGTCGACGCCGTCGTCCTCGCCCGCCTTGGCCTCGGCGGTAATGCCCTCCTTCTCGTCCTCCTTCTGCTCCTCGGTCTCGCTCTCCACGTCCTCCTCGCTGTCCTCGTCCTCGTCCTCGCTCTCGGGCTCCTCCATGTCGTCGAGGTCGTCGAGCGCGTCCTCGTGCCCGTGCACGGCGAGCGCCTCGCGCAGCTTGTCGATGCACTCGTCCTCGGCGTCCGCCTGGTTGCCGTTGATCTCGAGCGTCGTCAGGTCCTTGAGGTGCTGCGTCACCGCGACGGCGAGCAGCTCGATCGTGCGCTTGTCAAACTCGCCGTACTGGAGCTTGAGCGTCTCGAGCTTGGGGTTCGAGCCCGCGCCGAGCGACGTCGCGAGCGCGATGCCGCCCGCCTTGCCGAGCAGGCAGTCGGAGAGGTTGATCTCGCGCAGCTGCGGCCACTTGGTGAGCTGGCGGACGATGGCGCGCGTGCCGCTCCGCGTCGCCGTGTTGTCCTGCAGGTCGAGCACCTCGAGCGTGGGGCACGCCGCGAGGCCCATGGCGATCGCCGCGATGCCCTCCATGCGGATGCCGTTCTGGGGCATGCGCACCTCGCGGAGGCGGCCGTGCGCCTCGAACGCGCGGGCCCACGCGGGCGCCGACCCGTTCTCGAGGCGGTTACGCCCGCACACGAGCACGCGCAGCTGGCTCTCGCGCCCGGCAGCCTTGGCGCGCACGGCGTTCTCGTACAGCGCGTCCGCGACGATCGTGCCGCCCGCGGGGCCCATGCCGTTGTTGTTGAGCTTGAAGACCTGCACCGTGTTGTTCTGCAGGAAGGGGACCATGGCGTCGGCGCAGCGCCCACCGAACGCGTTGTCGCTGAGGTCGAGCTCGACCAGCGCCGGCGCGTCGATCAGCGCATCGCACAGCGCACTGAGCGCCTGCGGGATCTCGGTGATCAGGCGGCCCGTGAAGATGTCCGCGAGGTCGACGACCTGGTGTCAGCTAAGCAAAGGGGTAGCTTGCCTTGAGGCTCTTCTTCTCCTTGAGGAGCGCGGCGATCGCCTCGCACGCCTCGACGCCGAGCGAGTTGCCGCCAAAGTGCACCTCCTCGACGTCGGTGAGGGCCGCGAGCTCGGAGAGGTAGGGCTCGAGGTCGGCCTTGGTGTTGGCCTTGATGTTCTTGCCGAGGATGGAGAAGACCTTGCCGCCGTTGGAGGAGGACATTGTGGGCGTTGTTGATGGGAAGAGAGAAGAGGAAGGAGTGCAAGGAGTGAAGGGCAAAAGTTGGGCGGGGAGGTGGCAACGTCTGTCAGTTGGGTGGGGTGGTGCTGGGTGGCGATCTGACAATCCTCACGCGGAATCAGATTGCCACCCGCCACGTGCAGATCAGGCACGCACCGCGCCCAGGCCTGCGTCTGTGATGAAGGCACAGCGTGAAGGCCGTGAAGGTGAGCTTGCTCTCCTGCTCAGCGGACTCGGGTGTGGTTCATGGAAACCGTAACGCAGAGGTATGATAGTGGAGGAGGTGGAAGTTGGCATCGCACCATTCTCGGCGCCACCATTCTCCGCCAGCTCACCGTCTACTCTTAACAAGCATGAGCCGTCCACCAACGCCAGAGGCAGATCCCCCTCCGCCGTATCCCCCACCGCACCCCCCGCCCATGTACACCAAGGACCCCCGCCCCCGTCGTATCCGGATGCCAAACGCCCTCAACGGCCACCTGTCCGCGGCCGACCAGGAGGCGTTCGACGCCGCGACCGCCTCCCGACACCGGCGCCAGCGGCGGGCGCTGCGCCGCGCCGAGCTGGGGGACAAGGTCAGAGACTGCGTGATCTAGGTGGTCTTCTTCCCGGTTATGGCGTTGGTCAGGTTCGACGACTGGAGGTTGACGTGGCGCTTTTGGCTGCACAATGCGATGGACCTTGTTCACTTGTATTAACAGGACAGATCGAGCAGAGGAGTTGACAATTGATGGACGGCCGGTGGTGCCAGTCACGAGATGCTCGCGGGCGTTCGGTGTGCGATGCGGCACTGATATCTCCTTCACGCCCGTCTGGCCCAAGATGACCACGGCTGGTCCGATAGCGGTTCAGGCTGTTCCGACGACCCTGTCCGAGACTGTCGCCTCCCCTCACCCGGAACGCCCAGCTCCGACACCCCCGCCCCTCCAGAGACCTGCAGTCGTCCACCCCGCCGCCATCATACCCCCCTTCGCCCCGCACACCGTCCCGACCCCGCCAACGCGATTCTACGCCCCCGCCATCTTCGGCACGCGACGACGCGGCACGGAGCGCCGCGCGCATGGGGATCGCCACGGGAGCAGGCGCGCTAACCCACCGCAACTGGACCTGCTGGTCCTCCACCCGCTCTGCGCGACATTCTGCGGATCGTACTACGCGGGACGGCCGGGCTAGCGTCACCGCGGCGGGACGTAGACCTCACACGCCACACCGCCACGCCTGGGCGCTAGAGCTCCACGTGCCGTTGGGCCGCCCTCCTCGCCCACCCGGCCAACACGACCGATCGGTCGAGCGTACGCGACCGGGCGCGCCGGGAGGAGCGCTCTGCGCTGCGTACCACCTAGGAGCTTGCATTGACGAGGGTGCCGAGCCGGCGGGGGGGGCGGAACGAATCCTCCTTGAGGCTATGGCCGTCACATACCACTCTCCGGCTCCATGAGCGGCCGGGTAGGCATTCGGAACACGATCCCAAGCCGACGCCCGCCCCATCATACCCTCCCACCCTTCGCCGGCTCCCTGCCCCGGTGGGCCCCCGTTCCCTCCGTCGCGGCCCTCGACGCCGCCGCAAACACAGTCCGTCGACTCAAGCTCTGTGGACTGGCGGCGGATACCGCGTTCCGAGCTCTGCTGTCATTTACCGGGGCATCGGGTAGATCGGAGGTCGGTGTAGACCGGCGAGAGCGATGCTAGTAACGAGTTCATGGCTGTGTGCAACCCATGTCAGCGAACGCGTTGGGACTCCGTCTCTGGATTCTAGATCTCGGAGGGTCAGCCCTGCGGCTACCCCTCACCCTCCGCACCCCCCTTGCAGTCGGTGTCTGTATGCAACACTTCGTCAACAGATGAGCCTTCGTCTGACGTGAGCAGGCCGGCCGCCGAGGTCTGGAAATCGCTGCACGATGCACCGCCGCAGGGCCCGGTACAGAGCCAAGAGCGGATGATTAGGACTTCCTTATCTGGCAATCGATCCTAATCCCATCTTCCATTCCGTGAATTGATCCGCTTCCGCTGGGACAACAACAACTCCCACTCACACCATCTCCATCTCCCGCCACCATGGCCAGCGAAAGCGCCGTCGGAGGCTGGACGCCCGGCGGGGGCTCCTCCCTCCGCCCGCTAGCGAACACGATGCCCGCCCCGCCGAAGGCGCAGGACGCAGCGGTGAGTCCCTATCCTTCCCCTTCCGGTTCCCCTTCTCGCTCCCCCTCCCCCCGATGCGGTCCTGCCGCCCCCCTCTCCCTCTCTAGCTCGGCTTACCCAGCCCCCATACTACGTCCCCGAGGCGGCCGACGACCCCACCTCCAACCGCTACCCGCACACGTCGATGCACTCGGACGACTCGGCGTATGGGTGCGGCGACCGCGTGCGCGCGGCCGCCGAGTGGATCGACAACCGCATCTGCTGCGGGTGCGAGCGCACTCAGCACACGAACGAGCTGTGCTCGTACGTCTGTGTCGCGTGTGTCGGCGGGTGTCTGGGGGCGTGTAGCCGGGCGTGTTAGGTGGGCGGGGCGGGGCTGTTGGTAGCAGCTGCGGAGAGGCGGCTCAGATCCAGAGAGGAGCGAGTAGGTTCGCTTCCGGGCACGTGTATGTATCACCTAGACACGAGGAGTCGCAGAAGAGTCGTGCGAGGGGCCGAGGGGGCCATCACACCATCAGACTCTGGGGCCAGGAATGGAAACGCGAAACACTCGGATGCGAGTCGAGGCCCCGACCCGCACCAGTCCCTCACACTGGATGCGCACAGGCCACAGGCCACAGGACCGGACAACAACAAAGTATGCATACTCGCGCGGCGGTGCAGCTTGCAAACCGAAACGTCGGGGCGAGGATGGCTGGCGCACAAAGGCGGCACCGCACGCGCCCACAGCCCCGAACCGGTGCGGTGCCTAGATGGGGAATGCACCGCCTATCCATCCGGGGCGATGCCATCAACACCACTCCGTCCAACCACTCGACGCCATCAGAGCATGAAACGCGCTGTGCGCTGTGCGCTGTGCGCGACTCTGCTCGCCCCGAGTCGGGGTGGGAGGGATATAAACCCGCAGCGACATGCTCCCCCACCATCAACCTCCCACCATGCTGGCCCTCCCCAAGCTCGTCATCACCCCGCCCTCGCGCGAGCCGACCCCGCAGCTCCTAATCGCTCCAGCCGACTGGGAGCGCTACCCCGGCATCACCATCGGCATCCCCCCGCCCCCGCCGCCCAAGCCCAAGCCGTCTTCCCGGCCCCCCTCCTACCGCCCGCCCCCGCCGCCGGCCGAGCCGTTCGACCTCCCCACCCCCACCCTCGAGCGGTTCTGGGTCTCCGGCCGCGCGCGCGGCGCCGGGTGGGCGCCCGCCTCTGAAGCGACCAGCCCGATCCACGACGCGGCCGACGACGCGTACATGGCCGCGTTTGGAGAGAAGTTCGAGTACGACTACTCGGAGGAGAAGGAGGGCGAGAAGGCGGCGGAGAAGTACGCCGCGTTCACGAGCGCGTACGCCCACGTCCACGAGAGCGGGTGGCGGCAGCGCCAGCGCCGCGGGTCGCGCCCACCGCCCCCCGTTAGACCGCTCGACCTCCCCGGCTCCCCGGGGGCCCGGGCCGCCGAGGTCGAGTGCCGGCACGAGGTCAAGCGCCACCGCCGGGGGAATGGGTGGTGGAGCATCGGCAAGTGGTAGATTGGTAGAGAGGTGTGAGGGCCGTTGTATACAACTCATGGATATTTGCATTGTGCGTAGTTGGGTGTGGCAGGAGGTTTGGTCGTGTCGTGTGTCTCGCGCACCTCGACTCCCAATGATCCAAGCTGCAAGAAGCGTCTTCACTACTAGGCCAAGCCCTATAAGCCCTAGCACGGGTCGCAGACGGTGCACCGCCTCACGACATCAGACAAACATGCATTATGGTATCAAGTAACCGAGCTGCCCCCTCCCTTCCTCCTCACCCCTCCCCGTACTCCTAGCGCTTCTCGCGCAGGAAGTAGAACACGGAGAGCACGAGCATCGCGAGGAAGCCCGCGATCCACGCAAACAGCACGAGGACGTTGCGGTAGTAGTGGCCCTCGCCGAAGCCAAAGAGCGAGTTCATGATCGGCACGGCGGAGATTTCGATCGGCACGCCCTGCAGCACGTCGATGATCATGAGGCCCGAGCCGACCTCGTTGACCGTCAGCGCCTCGAGCATGTACCCCAGGGGCGCGAGGTAGCGGAGCCAGCGGAGCACGGGCGGGATGTTGGAGATGTTGATGAAGAAGCCTGGGGTCAGCTCCACCCGAAAATTTCGATTTCGAGACTTCTCATCTCCCGGCTCTGCAACGCCTCCTACGCGCCCCCAGCTCGGTCTGGACGCTGCAGCGCGCTCATGGGACTCACCGGCAAATACGAGGTTAAAAAGTAGCCAAGAACTGGATAGAAGAGTCGCCATGGAGGGGTGCTGGAAGACGCTGGCGAGCAGGAAGTTGTAGAGGACCATGACGATCGAAAATTCGACGGCGATCAGGAGGAACTTGAAGAAGTTGGCGGCGTTCTGCGCGAGCCCGACCATAAAGTAGAGGATCACGGACACGATAATGGTCGGGAGGATGCGGAGGGGGATGATGTCGAAGACGGCGCGGGACACGAGCCACGCCTGCGGGCTGTAGTAGTTGCCCGCGCGCTCGCGGAGGAAGAGGGGCCGCATCTCGACCATGTTGTTGAGCGCGCTGAGCGACGTGAACGAGATGAGGGCGCCGAGGAAGAAGAGCGAGCCGACGCGGTTCTGGAAGCCCGCGATCGT
>JAMALN010000955.1:0-14364 GCA_023630115.1 Cutaneotrichosporon sp. PK4640 | reverse complement strand
GCAATCTGCCCGCCGAGGCGCACCGCGTCGTCGATCTCGCGCTGGTCCGCCAGCGCGTCGGCCAGCGCGTCGGTGGTCGCAGCGATGCGGTCGGGCGACAGGCGCGGGTCCGCGAGCGCGGACGCGAGCGCGGCCGTAGACGCCTCGTACGCCGACATGATCTGGTGTCAGCTCTCTTAATCGCTCTCAGCTGTCCGGCTCGACGCAGCCCCTCCCAGTCGGACCCACCGCGGCATCGCCCTTGGCCTGGTTGATCGCGCGGCGCACGGACCGCAGCTGCTCCCCCGCCGCCACGCGCTTGGCGACCACCTCGTCCAGCCCCTTCTTGCTGCGTAAATACGCGGCCGCGCTGCTCCGCTGCCCGGCTGCAACCTTGGCCCGCGCCTTGGCGGTACACGCCGCGGCCTCCTTCTCCGCGGCCTCGACCTGGCCCTCGACCTTCTCCAGCGCGTCCGACACGGCCACGGCGCCGCGGTCCGCCTCGGTGATCGGCGCGGCCGTCGTCGTGATCTTGACGATCTGGGTCAGCTCCTCCTCTTGTACGAGCTCACATCTCCGTCCACGACGACACGGCCGGCGTCGCGCTCCAGCCAGCGCAGGAGGACGTCAACGTCCGCCGCCGTCAGGGGCGCGTCCCCGATGTCCTTGAAGGCGCGGAGGAAGGACGCGCGGCTGTGCAGGCTGTCGGTGTAGTCGATGGGCGGGTTGTCGGTGATGTAGGCCGCCCAGGCGGCGGCGGCGGCGCGCACGCTCGGGAGGTGCACGAGGTCGCGCGCGGCGGCCTTGAGCAGCGCGTCCTCGGACGCCTCGCCGAACGGCGAGAGGCGGCCGAGCACGGCCCACCCGGCGCCGACGAGGCCGCCTGCGACGCGAGAAACGATGGACGGCGTGGCGTCGATCGGCGTGGCCTGCGCCTCGTACCGCGCGAGCGGGAGGAAGGTGGCGGGCGTGAGCGTGTCCTGGTGTCAGCTCGCAGTGAGGCCAGGGAGCGGAGCGACTTACAATCACGCCGCCGAGGCCGCGCGGGCGCTGCGTCCCGTTCGCAAACTTGTCCCCCAGCTGGGAGGGGTGGAGCAGCAGCGTGTCGCCCAGGTAGCCGGACTTGAGGGCCGCGGCGATGGCATCGCCCCACCACTTGACGTTGGCGCAGTAGCCGTCCGGGTTGGAGTCGCGCTGCGCGCGCGTGAAGGAGTAGAGGGCGGCGAGGCGGTCGGGGGAGGGCGAGAGCCCCGTGCCGGCTAGGAAGGGGGGGAGCTTGTCCTTTGACATTGGAGGTGGGGAGACAAGATGAGATGAGAGAATGATGGACGAGATGGGTGTCTGACGTGTTTGGACTCCACAGGGTTGGGTGGCGATTCCGACTTTTGGCCGCCCTGATAACGCCACTCATCTACGCCCTATGCTTCGAGCACGCTTCAACGCGAAGGGATACATTTCAACAGGGTGGTTTACGAGCGACGAGTGGGGAGCAGCACTCTATCGCATGGAAGAAGGATAAGTTAGATGGGACATGGGGGACATGTCCAGACGGGAGAGTGGTCTACTGGCGGACGACGAGGGCGTCCGTCTCGCCCTCGGCGTAGGACGGCAGCGCCTCCTCCTCGTCGGCGTACCCGGCCTCGGCGGCCTTGCTCTTCTTGGCGGCCTTGTTGGCCTTGTACGCGGCCTTGGCGGCGCGGCGGGCCTCCTTGCGCTCGGCGCGGCGGGCGCGGCGCGCCTCGCACGACCCGCGGCGGCGGATGCGGATCGCGAGGAAGATGAGCGCAAAGAAGACCTGGAACACCGAGCCGATGAGCGCGCCCATCACGAAGCCGCGCAGCGCGGGCGGCAGCTCCTTGAGCGCGTCGCAGAGCTTGTGCCCGGCCTTCTTGAGCGAAAACTCCTTGTGCTTGTGGTGCTTGCCGTGCTTGCCGTGCTTGTGCTTGTGGTGCTTGCTCTTGGCCTTCTTGTCGCCCTTGTGCTTGTGCTTGTGCTCCTTGTGCTTGTGCTTGTGCCCGTGCTCGTGCTCCTTAGTCTCGTCGGCCTGCGCCTGGAGCTGCTCCTCGACGGCCTTGTGCTCGGCGTCCTCGCCGAAGACGGGGAGGATGCGCGCAAACCCGGCCTCGGGCTCCTCAGGCTTCTTGACCTCGTCGTGGTGGCCGTGGTGCTTGTGGTGGTGCTCGCCCTTCTTGTGCTCGCCGTGGTGGTGGCCGTCGTGGTGCTTGATCACCGCCGAGTCGATCATGCGCGGCTCGCCGAGGCCCAGGCGCGCAAGCAGGCCCGAGATCGAAAACCCGCCCCAGTGCTTGCCCTTGCCGTGGCACGGCTTGCGCTCGTTCTGGGAGGGCACGCGGCCGGCCTCGACAAAGATCGGCGCGTGCTGCTGGTAGTGGCCGAAGTGGGGGTCGCGGGCCTCGATGGGCGCCGAGTCGCGCGGGTCGACCTCGGCGGGCGCGTCGCGCGCGACGCCCGTGTGGCCGATGCGGAAGTGCGAGAAGTCAAAGTCGACCTCGGGGCCGGCGTTGAGTGCGTTCGCGCCCGCGGCTGGAGTTAGCCATCACGACTGGGTGGTTGATGAGAGGGATGTGTGCGCCGCGAGTTGATGGGAGGAGGGTACGAGCGCGCACGAAATTGAGGGGCTTGGGTGGCAAACTCACCGAGGGCGACGAGGGCGAGAGAGAGCTTCATAATGAGTGTGGGTCTAGCCCGGGGGGCGGAGTTGGGTGCTCTTGTGGATAAAGGTAAAGTTGGTGATGGAGGAGTGGGATGAGGAGTGTTGTCGACGACGACAAACGTTGCAGCTGTGGTGGTGTTGCTGCGCAGTAGAGCAGAGGTTGGGTGGCGGGAAGGGCCACGCGCAGTTACAGCGGGTGCCCTCGCTTCTCACGCCAGCCAAGCCCGACGGCTAATGCTTTTTGCTTCCGTTTATTAGAATCGGCTCCGAATTCAAAGTGTCTCGCATCCGGGCTTTCAGGCAGTCTGTGCTGTGCTAATGGGGACGGCCGAAGACGCAATCGACCATTGGGCTGCATGATCGTGCTGCGGCCTGCGGCGCACAGATAGTGAGCCAGATCTAGCGAGAGCATCAGCCAGAGGCGCCTGAAGCTCTGGAGGCTCGTCGACTCATAGGGTAGCTATTCTCAGCGGATCTCTGCGCGAGAGCCCTGCTCCGCAGCGCAAGGTCCAACTCCTCGCTCCAGAGATCCAGATGTGATAAGGGTGATGCCATATGCTAGTCTACTCTACCGCCACGCGTCTCTACGCGTCTAGGCCGACGCCTACGCCTGCGCCGCAGCCTGCGCTTGCAAGCTCTGGAGCACGGGGCTGAGCTGGTGCTGCACCGTCACGAGCTTCTGCGCCTCCTCGGGCTTGCTGAGCTCGGCGCTGACGAGCGTGCCCAGACGGGGCGGCGTCTTGGGCGAGATGAACTCGGTCTTGACGGGGATCTTGACCTGCGCGAGCTTGAGCGCCTGCTTGGCCACCTCCTCGCGGATGCCGCCGCCCGCAACCTCCATCACCACGCGGCCCGCGGGCACGCGGCACGCCCAGTACTCGAAGGCGCCCTTGCCCTTGCCCATACGGGTCTCGTTGCCCTTGACGCAGACGGGGACGTCGGGGAAGACACGGAGGTAGAACTGGGGTTAGCGGTGGTGAGCGGGGAGCGGAGTGAGCCGCGAGGCTGTAGGGAGGGCCAGGAGAAAAGCGAGCCGCGTGGCTGTTGCAGGGCTGGGAGCAAGCACAGCGCAAGCCGCTCCGGGATGCCAAAACGCGAGCGCACGCGCAACAAAGTTAAGCGGGTCGCGAGCAAGCGATCAGTTCGTGAGGCTGGGCGTGGCCAGCCACACGCCCAGCGAGGGGCCCCCAGTCCGCCGCGCTCAAAGCCACCCCTCTTCAAATCCAACGCACCTCGGCACCCTTGATCGGCTTGATCTTGCGCTTAACCGACTCGCGGATCGAGGTGAGCTGCCCGGCGGTCAGGCGCACAGCGGAGAGCAGGCGCAGGCCGTAACCGTCAAACTGGAGCGTCGTGCCCTTGATCGAGCCACCCTGGGGTCAGCTGGAGGGACAAGACGGCCGTTAGCTGAAGAGGAGGACGGCTGCAAGCGGCTCGACGTGCTGTGCGGACAAGCAGCGAGGGCAGAGGCGGTCGGTACGATCTCGCGCATGCCGCCGACGCGCAGCACGCGCTGCACGCGATGCCTCTGCCCTTCTTGCGCATCTCCGCATGCCCTTGTGAACGATGGCATAGCATCGCGCGCCTCCGCCCCGTCCTCCGAAGCGCGATACTCACAGTCGGGAACTGCCGTCAGCCTCTGTCCTCTACCGTTCAGTCCCTCCCTCAGACTCACCGAAGGCCGTCCCTTCTGGCTCTTGCGGTACTTGGTTTTCCTCGGCGCCAGCTGGCCACGGAAACGCACGCCCATCGCGGCGATCGGCGAGGGCGCCGGCGCGACACGCGCAGCAGGCGCAAACGACGGCGCTGGCCGGCGGAACAGCCCGAGCGAGCTGAGGGCGGAGCGGAGCATGGCGGGGTGGGGTGGGGGTAGGTGAAAGTACAGTATGAGGCGGAGGTCAGAAATCAGAGGTGGAGGTGCCACCCCCGGGGATTCGGGAAAAGCCGCCGCGGCCGGACTGGCTCTCGCTGGCCTCGGCTGCCTGCCCCAGGCGCCCAGGCTCGACCTGCCGACATCGAGGTGCAGCATCGTACACATCCTAGAAAACAGCCAAAATGTCGTACAACATCGCCGGCAAGGCCATCAAGGTGAGTAGCGCGGGCGGCGGGGCTGACGGCAGAACGAGTACATGTGAGTTTCGCGCGCGCCGGCTGGCCGGGGTCGGCTGTATTCGGGGTCGGAACGGGCGGTGGTCGCGATGGTCGGGATCGCGGCCAGCATGCGCGATGTGGGAGGCGGCGCACATCGCGGCGGGCGCGCATGTGCAATCCCGACGAGAAACGGGCGCCGAGCTGCATTGCTGCATTGCTGCATTGTTGGTTCTCAGCCAACCCCGGCCAGCCACGCTCGCACCCCGCTCGATCCTCGACCCCACCAGAGCTACACCAGAGCTACCAGAGCGCAGGACTGACCCCAGCGCCATCGGCACGATCCTCAGCACGATCGGCATTGCCGTGGCTGCCTCGGGCGGCGGCGACAAGGCGGCTGCGTCGACCTCGGCCCCTCCCCCCGTCAAGGAGGACGCGTCGATCAACACCGGCAACTCTGAGGAGGACGAGTTGTGAGTCGCGGCGGCAGAGGAGCGATGCTCCGAGGCCTGCTCCGAGGGCAGGGAGCCAGGGATGAGCAGAGCGGAGAAGAGCTAGGCGGGGAGGGGCACGTCAACAACCGTGGGCTGCTGCGAAGCTGTGTGGATGGAGCGAGTGATGGGACGCTTGGCCTCCGACTCGCGGCCACACTCGTCCTGGACACCTCTTCTCTGCCGCGCTTGCTCCCCCAGTCTCTGCCCGCTGCCTGTCCTGGTTCAGTGAGAATGGTCCGGCTAACCGCAGCATCCGCGCGTTCGTCGCTGAGGCCGAGAAGGAGGGCTCGCACTAGAAACAAGTTGATGCATAAGCATAGCAGCCGGGCGGTGTTGTGGGAGTGTTCCAGTGTGATGTTCTCTTGACGTGATCGGTAGTGTAGTCGCGTAGTCGCTTGGTGGTGCAGTGATGATGCTGCGGATCGCGGCGCAGGCCGCAGTGCGCCTGTGCGTTCCGTCGATCGGTTGAACTGTCTCGCTACGTCGCTACCTCGCTCCCGTCCGCGCCGTCCGTCTTCCTCCCCGCCCTCCGGCACCCGACACCCCCTAGTGATGAGTTAGCCCAACAGTGGCGAGACTCCACTGCGTCGCACGTGTGCCCACCCTACGCGTCCCCATCCGATCACACCTCCACGCACAGCCGACTCATTTACATGTGTAGCGGCATACAACGGACGAGCAAACGCGAAGGGTGGCCAATGTTTCCAGCCAAGAAAGGGGCCCGAGGAGCTTACGCGCCGAAGCCGTAGAGGGTGCGGCCCTGGCGCTTGAGGGCGTACACGACGTCGAGCGAGGTGACGGTCTTGCGCTTGGCGTGCTCGGTGTACGTGACCGAGTCGCGAATGACGTTCTCGAGCTGGTGTGAGCGAGTGCGGAGGGGAGGGAGGGGAGGGAGGGAGGGAAGGAGGGAGGGAGGGAGGGAGGAAAGGGTGAGGGGAACGGGGGAAGGTTGAGTCAACCCCCGAGGTGACGGTGGCGACTGGCTCTCTGCTAGCCTCAGAGCAGTACTCACGAAGATCTTGAGGACGCCGCGCGTCTCCTCGTAGATGAGGCCCGAGATACGCTTGACACCACCACGGCGCGCGAGGCGGCGGATGGCGGGCTTGGTGATACCCCTGGGATTAGCTAACAGCTGCGGAAACCTAGCTAGAAGACGCACTGGATGTTGTCGCGCAGGACCTTGCGGTGACGCTTCGCGCCGCCCTTGCCGAGGCCCTTGCCGCCTGGGGTTAGCCTTCCCTCCGGCCTCCAGTCGGCGGGGACGCACCCTTGCCGCGTCCAGACATCTGGCGTCAGCTCGCATGTCGGCGGAGTGGAGCTAAGAAATTGAGCAGCACGTACGATAGCTCAGTTGGTTTGAGGTAGTTGAAGGGTTCACGCAAGTGAAGGAGACAAGAGAGTGAGGAAGTGGACAATGACAAGAGATGGAATGCGCGCAGTGAGCACTTGTACCACCTCCACCAATTTGCTCCCGCCCATCTCCGACCTCCGCCTTTCTTTTCGGCGACCTGCACATCGAACAGCTTAGATACCTATCCACCATGCTCTCGACGCTCGCCAGGCCGTTGTTCGCGCGCATCGGCGCCCCGCGCGCCTTCTCGACCACGAGCGTCGCCCAGCTCCTCAAGTCGCACTCGGGCGCCAAGAAGCGCTTCCGTCTCACTGGGGGTGGTGTGGTGAGTTGGGCGCCGGCTTCGGCCAAGCGGCGGGTATACAAGGATGAGCTGACGGCAGTACAAGCGCGTGAGTGCCATCGACTTGTCGGCCTCGTTCTGTGCGCTGCGCGCCCGAGGCCGGGCGGCCGAGCTGCAAGCGTGGTGCCGCGGCCACGCCGCGGCGAGAGCGGACTGTCCTGGCGCCGTGTCGGGCGACGGAACGGGCTGCGCTGCAGCCGGGCTAGAGAACTGTCGTGCAAGTGCGCAGGCAGATCCAGGGCTGTGATTTGGCTGGCCGGGATGCGCTTGGTCGCCGCTCTGTGGCAGCGGCCGTCAGAGTCTCCGAGAGGCGCTCTGCAGATCCGACTTGACTCGCGTCGCTCAACCTGCCACTCACCCACCCTTTCTCGCAGTTGCGCTAACCCCAGGCCCAGGCCGGCAAGCAGCACCTCAACACCGGGTTCTCCGGGACGCGTATCGGGCGCCTCGGCAAGACGGCGTACACGACGCCGTCGCAGACCAAGACTATCCGTCGCCTCCTCGCCGGGCGCAAGTAGGCGCGCAGCACACATTCCCATGCATAGATATCCGCTCGAGGGTGGGGCATCCGTGTCGGGGAGCCTGGGCCGTTGGCAAGTGCGCGCAGGCGGAGTGCTCACCTCGCACAAGAGGCTGCTGCAATGCTTCATGTGCAGGCATTCATTGTGTATGCTAAGGACAAGGTTACTGACTATGCTACTCTATTGACAACCCTTGCTGACTATACCTCTCGACAAGCGACTCTGCAGAACGCACCCCTCGACTCTCACACCATGTATCTCTCCCCGACTTGGCCCCTCACGCAAAGCCGTCGCGCTGGATGCAGTACAGGTCGTAGTAGCGACCCTTGCGCTCCATGAGCTCGTCGTGCGTGCCGTTCTCGACAATCTCGCCGAGCTCGAGCAGGATGATGCGCTGCGCACGACGCACCGTCTGCATGCGGTGCGAGACGTAGATGGTCGTCGTACGATGGTCATCATGGGCGTACGAGAGGCTGTGCAGGGTCTTGAACAGGTCCGCCTCCGCCTCGGGGTCGAGGTTGGAGCTGGGCTGCTGTTAGCGTGCACGCAACATGACGCACCTCGTCAAACATTACCACGTCGGCGTGTTGCGCGGACATGAACGCGCGGGCAAGCGCAACACGCTGCCACTGGCCGCCGCTGAGGGACGCCGGCTGCGGTCAGCGAGATCAGCCGAGGACGCACCTTCTCCCTCTTGCGCGCGATGCGATACTGTCTGTGCATGGCCTCCATGTTGTCGACCAGCAGCAGGTCGCTGATGAATCTTGCCACACGCTTGACGGTGTTCGAGAGCGAACCCGATGGCTTGCCCTCGGTGGCGGTCTCGTCGCCCTCGCTGTCATCGCTGTCATCGCTGTCATCGCGGGAGGGCTTCCCCTTCTCCGCGCTCGATGTGCCGATCACTTCCGCGCCCTCGGGGCCGCCATTCTCCCCGCGGCGCGCGTGACCAGTCACTAGGCCACCTCTGACATGACCATTGGCCGTGCCGTGCTTGCCGTCCTTCTTGCGACTGCCACCGCCATCCGGGGCAAAAGGAACAGTAGCGTTGGTTGTGGCGCTGGACGCGGACGAGGAGAGGTGGGTATCAAGGCCGAACTTGGAAGCGATGCTTGAGGCACCACCGCGAGCAAGGGCGCCCTGCATGACCTCGTCGTTGTGCATGGATTGGGTTGACCCAATGCCCACATTCTCGCGCAGAGTGAGGGCGTACCGTTGGAAGTCTTGCATGACCACCGCTGCTCGGGAGTAGATTGAGCGCATGTCGTAGTCGCCCATGGGGATGCCGTTGACGAGTACGTCTCCTTGAAGCCCTTCATGGCCGTGGTAAAGACCCAGAAGCACCTTCAGGAGCGTCGACTTGCCCGACCCGTTCAACCCGACCTACGAGTGTGAGAGTGTGTGGAGAGGAGCAACTCACGATGGCCACCGTCTCGCCTGGCGAGATGACGAGGTTCACCCGCCGCAGCGACGGCGGTTGATCCATGCCTGTACCAGGATAGGTGAATGTCACGTCTCGAAGCTCCAGCTGCATCCCACCCTCAGGGTAGCGCTTTACTTCGTAGTTGAGCTGCGGGCCCTTGGGCTGCGTGGAGTGGATGTGGCAGGCATGGAAAGCAGCCAAGGTGCAGCTGTACGGTTAGCAACTGTCTGTGCGGAGACTCACATCTCGTTGACAAGATTCTCCATGGTCTCCTTAAGGGCTCCGATGAGGCGGAAGGTCTTGGACAACGACTTCGACAGAAGTCGCATCGAAGCGAGAGATAGCGAAGCTGGAGCCTGACGCGTAACGATGAGCACCTGAAGCGTAAGCAATGAACGATTGCGCTAGTCACGTAGAAGGTCGAGTCAACCGCATGCTCAACCGTGATCTTGATGACGGACGCGGCCTTCTCCTCGAGTTGATTGTTCTCATCTTGGTCCTTCCAGACCTGGTTGGCCTTGTCATACTCTGCGAGGACCCAGTCTTTGAGACGGTAAATCAAGGCCTCGGGCTTCTCGTCAGCGACACCCCACCCCAACAACTCACCTTGTAAGCAGGAGAGGTCGCCATCTTTTTCAGCATGAACGTCCGGGCTCGGCTTTCCTGGCGGTCCTTGGAGGCTTGTAGCTGGCGAAGCACGCGCCAATGTCTCCACAGTCCATGGAGACGGGTCACGAGAACGGGGCCCAGCGACATGCCTAGGACAAAAGCGTTTCCAGCACTGAAGACACTGCCGCCTTTCTTGAGCACACCGTGCACGATAACTGGGGTAAGTGGTTGTCACACTGTAGCACTCACTAGCCTGGATGACAAGACCCGAAGCGGTGCTGACGAGCGAGCCAAACGCACGGAGCGGGCTCCCACCCCTGCTGCCGAAGTTCGACGACTCCTGGAGCATGGCCGCATAGAGTGGGTCGTGGCTTTCTGTGACAGTTTGGCTCAGCGACATGGCTAAGACGGCGCGTTGTGCCTGCTTCATAGTCATATCCTGCATCGTTAGCGACGTTCGATCGGCCAACTCACCCTGATGACCTCCTCGTTCTGGGAGAACACGGCGCGGTGGAGGGGAGTAGCTAGATGAAGCAGAACCGAAAACGCTCCTGTCCAGATGGCCTCATTGAGTGAGACCTCTACGCCCTTGACGCTGAGATCCACGAGACCCAGGAGGGCAGAGGTAGCGACAAGCCTTGAAGGTTAGCATGCCGAAGAGCTCGGGTACTCACTCAATGGAGGAGATTGACCCTACGAGTGAGCAAGAGCGAGCAACCAGGCGAAACAAAGAACTCACCTTCAAGCAGCTCTCCAAGCAAGTAGAACAGGAGACGGACCAACAGCTCGGTATTTGAGGCGATGAGCGTCCAGCCAGCAGGCGCCAGAACGCAGACGAGGTCGAGCGTGAGGCAAAGGGTGGCCCACGACAGCTTGCGACGGGGGGTCTTGCTGCCATCAAAACTGGCATCGATCTTCCGGCTCGAAGTGGAGCGGGACTGAAGCCAGAGGCGTGTCTCGAGGTCGAGGTGATCGTACTTGGCAGGCAGCTTGAGAGTGCTGAAGCGGGGCTGGGCGATCGACTCGTTCTCCGACGCCACCTTCTCGCCTTGTGCGTCGGGGAAAGGATCGTCTTCTCCCGAATCGGTCACATCGGATGAGTGACCATTGGCTCTCTTGACATGGCCGTTGGCGTTCTCCGAGGTGAGGTTGCTGCGCTCGCCGTCCTCGACGTCGTCCTCGCGGGATGCGGGAGAGCTAGCCTCCTCGGTGGTGGTGGAAGGGACAGCGCCGTTTGCCTTCGCACGCCTGGCGGACGTGTGGCGAACGGCCGACACCTCCACGGCCTCGGTGGCGTTGGGGGTGTGCGCGGGGGTGTGCGCCGAATCTGCGCGGCGGCGACGCAGCTCTGTGGGTTCCCCGCCGGTATCGGGAGGGATAAAGGTGACCATGGGAGGATGGGAGGAAGCAAAAGAGTTCAAGAGACCAGTGGTGGAGACAAAGGAGGTGAGGAGGGTGGTGGCCGGGTTTGGTCGGGGGGAGGTTGGTTATAGGGGAGCACCCTCGGCCTTAGAGAAGCACGGAAGCTGCGGCGCTGCGCTCGGGCTGTGCCGATCGTATCGCTGCGGCGGGGGTGCTGCGGACGAGGGCCCCGGCCGAGCTGGTGATGAGACGCCGAGGGGGGGTGGGGGTATGTGGGGGTGTGGGTGTGTGAGAAGAGGCAAGATGCAAGACCGAGTGGGTGGCTTTGGTGGCTGAGATGATGACACAGAGCACAAGAGAGGGAGCGAGGTTGATTAAGACGCGACGCGCTTTTTGGCCACCAGACATTGAATTTGTCCCTTGTTCATTAGGTGACGTCAGTGTATGTACTGTCAACTCCACATCGAATTTGCCACCCAACCCAACGGAGGTGGAGCTGGAGTCTGTCTTGCGACTGCACTCTACACTCGACATCAGTCGGCAGTCGACAGCAGACAGCAGGCAGCAGGCATTCAGCTGGGCGCGATACCTAGGCCTTCAACTGCTCTTGAGGCTTGATCCACCACTTCCATCCATTTGTCACTACTGCCGCCGCGTTACGGCCTCCAAGAGGTCCGAGCGTGCGGAGGTCGCCGCCACCCACGACGTAGGAAGGCAAGCCACAGTCGCTCGCTCTCAAGCTCTCAGGTCACAGAATCACAGCAAGGACCAAGCCAAGCTGTGCACTGACGCCATGTTCTTGTGCCCGGAATGGGTAGACCAGATTGTCGTTATCTCGCCTAGCTGTTCAGCTGTCCAAAACGTCACTGTCGACTGGCGGATCCGAAACGTGCGACTCGTGTGACCCCGGGGACACCGGATCGCGCCGGATCGCCCCATCCTCCCTCCCACTCGAACGCGACTCATCATGACACGCATACACAGGTATCGACGTGGTGATGCGCATCATCCCTCGTCCTCTTCACTCTCATCTTTGACTCTCTCTCTCTCTCTCCATCACTTCTCACTTCTCACTTCTCACCATCCTTCTTCATTCAACACACTACCGATTGCAACACCATCGTACCATCACCAACCTCACCCACCTCCCTCCTTCCTTCCGCCCCGCCCCTGACCCAAGCTTCTTTTCTCACGCCACAATGCGCGTCGCCGTCGTCGGCTGCCTCCACGGCTCCCTCTCGGAGCTCTACAGAACCCTTCCCCCAGACATCGACCTCGTCCTCTGCTGCGGAGACTTCCAAGCCTTCCGCAATGAGATTGACATCAACTCGGCTCACATCCCTGCCAAGCACCGAGAGCTCGGCTCATTCCACAAGTACTACTCCCAGCCCCGCGACATCCCCCTGACCATCGTCGTCGGCGGCAACCACGAGGCGAGCAACTACTTTGGTGAGCTGTTCTACGGTGGCTGGATCGCACACAACATCTACTACCTCGGCGTCGCGGGTAGCGTCATCGTCAACGGCCTGCGCATCGCCGGCGCCAGCGGCATCTACAAGAAGCCGTCCTTCGGCCTCGGGCACTACGAGCGCGTCCCCTTGGACCGCAAGAGCCTCAACACCGCCTACCACATCCGGCGATGGAACGAGGAGCGCCTGAGTTTTGTGAGGACCCCGAAGGAAGGTGGCGGCGCTAACGCCAGCTCCCACCTGTTGACATCTTCCTCTCCCACGACTGGCCGGTCGACATCACCGACTACGGCGACCGCGAAGGGCTAATCAAGGCTCTGCCGCGCCTCAAGGACTCCATCGACCAGGGTAAGCTTGGCGCGCCGCCACTCTCCCGGATTATCGACGCAACTCGCCCCCGGTACTGGTTCGCCGCGCATATGCACGTCAAGTTTAGCGCGGCCAAAGTTCACTCCTCGGACAGCACGGTCCCCGAGCGCAACTACAGCGACGACCCCTCGCCCCAGGACTGGCTCCGCACTCACGCCATCGACCCCGAGGCCAAGTTACACCTCCCGTCGACGGACAAGCGAGTCACGCGCTTCCTCGCGCTCTCGAAACCCCTGCCGGGCAAGAAGGATTGGTGGCAGGTGAGCTGAAAGGCCTCCTGCTTAGCTGACGCCAGGTGCTCGACATCCCCGCGCCGTCAGACGCGTCACCTCCCACTCTCAAGTTCGACTCGTCCTGGCTCGCGATCACCAAGGGCACGCACCCCTTACCCCGGCACCGAGACGCGCCATTCCTCCCCGACGATCCCCTGGCGCTCCCTCCCTCCAGCTTACTCGAGAATCAGGTGGATCTCATCGACGCGGCTATCGACACACTCGACGCCCGCGCCGACGGTCCCATCGCCGACATCCAGGTCTTCGCCAAGACCGCGCCGGCCGAGGGCGAGGGTGAACCCGCTGTCCACTACACCAATCCCCAGACCACCGCCTTCTGCGCCATGCTCGGGATCGCGGATCTCACCAACCCCGCGCCAGCCCCTCCGCGCACGCCTCCTGGCCAGCAGAACGGGAGAGTGAGAGGAAACGGGAGAGGACGCGGTCACGGCCACCAGAATGGAACGAACGGCGACAGAGCCCGCGTCTCATACATCCCCGCCTACTCCTCGCTCGGTGATCACTCCAGCGGTTGGTAGCCTCAACTCGACCTAGATCTCGCCCCCACGTAACGGCCTGCATCAGTATCACGCCATCCTCGCGCCCTCGGATGTGCCATAGCGCTACCTCACGATCCCATCTTGCCCCCTCCCATCTTCCAGTTCCACAGAATTGTTCCGTAGTCGCATAGCTCCTCCTCGATACCATGCATGTGGACGGTTGTGCCGCAGCGACCACTACCCGTGGCTGCAAAACGACTGTGACTGATCAAGACGAGAATCGAACCCCGGCTCCACATCTTCGTGCCTGCGGGTGCATGAGAGTGGGAAGCGCCGAGTTTTGAGATATGTTGGTGCGGTGAAATGCAGCGGCGAAAACTCTCCTTAAACTCCGAGAATGCTCGAAGCCTCCTTCCTCACTCTTCCGCGTCGGTAGTTATCTTTGCATAACAGACACCGCATAACGTCATTCTGCTACTTTTGGACAACTGAGGACACTATTCTAACATGTACTTGATCTAGGCGCCGACGAGGTCGACGAGGGTGGCGACACCAGGCTCGTCACTGTTGCCCACGGCGGACGCAGGCTTGGCGTCGTTCACCTCGGCCTTGAGCGGCTCGCTGTCGCTCACCTTGGTAGCGACCGATTCGCCGTCGTCGCTGCCGTCGTTGTCGTCCTTGTACGCCTTGCTCTGCAACTCCCAGAACTGGAAGTACTTGCCCTTCAGCTCGAGCAGCTCGGCGTGCGTGCCCAACTCCTCGATGCGCTGGTGTCAGTTCGGCTTAGGCGTCAACGACTCACCCCCTTCTCCATGAAGGCGATCTGGTCGGCGCGGCGGACGCTGGCGAGACGGTGCGAGACGAAGATGGTGGTGATGCGCCGCTCCGAGGTCTTGGACAAGGACGAGATGCG
>JAMALN010000954.1:0-24416 GCA_023630115.1 Cutaneotrichosporon sp. PK4640 | reverse complement strand
AGACGTACGGCGCGACGCCGACGGCGGTGGCCCATGCGCCACGGCTGATGTTAGCGTGTGTGCGGCGTGCCGGCGGGTTTCGACGCGTGTCATCGGCGCGGCGCGGCGCTCCCACGCCAGATTCCACTCGTGTTATCGGCGCGGTGCGGCGCTCCCACGCCTTCCAGCCTCCAATTGGTCACGGTATCCTCCCGACCCGCCCGCTCCGCCCGCTCTGCGACTCACTAGAGACCCCGAATCCCGCCCTCGGTCGCGTACACCTTCTTGGTCATCCCCAAGATGCCGAGCTTGGCGTCCTCGCTCGTGAACCCGTGCTTCGAGCTGCTGGCCATGTTGGCCGTCGCGATCGACAGGCGCGCGCGCACCAGGTCGAGGGGATACGTCGCGCTCACGGCGACGATGCCCGCCCCCGCGCCGGACGCGAGGCGGAGCGGCACGGCAATCGGCTCGTCCGGCCCGCTCCACTCCTGCGCCCACTTCTTGAACATGCCGTACGAGGTAAACTGCAGTGCCGAGTACGGCAGAATCTGGGGTCAGTGATTGCGTATGGTGGCTGACGTCCGCCAGCCGCCTGCCTGCGCGTACTCACTCGCACGACGTTGATGCCGTTGCCCTTCATGAACCCCGCGAACCCCTCGTCCTTCCACATGCGCACCAAGCTCGGCCAGATCGCGCCGTACGCCTGCCCGCCCTGCCCCGCCGCCGCACTGGCCGGACTGGACGCCTGGACCTGGAGGATGATCTTGAGGCGCTCGAGCGGCGCCACGGCCGTGCGGGACGCGGCGCCGGCCAGCCCGCCCGCAATGAACGTCGAGATGACCTCCTGGTTCTCCTGGAGCTTCTCGCGCCACGTGAGCGGGCCCTCGTCCTCGAACTCGTCCTCGAGCTCGTCGTACACCTCCTGCGGGAGCGGCGCGTACACCTGCTCGCCCTTGAGGGGGAGGTGCTCGCCGGCGGCGCGCGCGACGGCCGCCGCGGCCTCGGGGGTGACGGTGCCGAGCGGGTGCGGGGGGTGGCCGCGCAGCTGCGCGGCGACCGCGCCCAGGGGCGAGATGTGCGGGAGGGGCGGCTCGTCGACCTCGGGGACGACGCCGGGGGCAGGCGCGACGCCCGGGTACGCGGCGAGGCTCTGGCCGCGCGGGTGCGAGGGCTGGTCGAGCTCCGCGACGGTGGGGTGGTGCGGGTGCGGCTTGTCCGGCGTCGAGGGGGTGTGGAGGAAGCGCATGGTGGGGGAGGGAACAGACGGGGGAGATGGCGGGGGCGACTTTCGGGACGGGAACACCGGAAGCGGGCCGGTCCAGGGCTAGACTGACGATGGGAGGAGCGGCGTCCGCTGGCCGTGCGCGCGGGTGGGAGGCAGAGAGATGGTCGAGATGGTCTAGGCAGTCTAGACGGAGATGGTCTTGGTCGTCGGACTAAGAGACTGCCGTGTCGGATGACGTTGTGCCGGTGACTTACCCGCGGCCTGCGGAAGGGCGGGGGGTGATCGGAGATGGTCGGAAGTTGGCCAGGGCACGGTCCGTCGCGGGTCGGCACGGAGATGGGGCCGTCGTCCAGTGTGTGCTCACGATCGCTGGTGCTGGCGACGCTGTCGATGGAGGATGAGTGGATGGGAGAAAGAGCGAGTCGAAGTTTGTCGCTTGGCGTTCAAAAGAGACTGCCCCATGGCCTCTGGGCATTGAGACGACTCGGAGGTGAAATGAGAGGGCGGGTGGGGTGGGGTGAGGCACGATCGGGACTTTCGCTTGCAATCGGCGTGGGGGCTGGGGCACGCGCAGGCTACCTCCCACAATCTACTCAATCTACTGGGGCTCCAGAAACCAACTGTCCATTCCAAACTATCCATGGATTGACATTTCTCTACAGCTACAGCTACACTATTCAAGACTAGCTGTCCATCGCCTGGACAAGCTTGGCAAAGTACGAGTCCTTGTCGTCCTTGAGCACGTTCGGCGAGTCAAACTCGAGCACCTTGCCAGCGCCCAGAACCAGGATCTTGTCATAGTCCATCACGGTCGCGAGGCGGTGTGCAACCGTCAGCACCGTCGTGTCAGACGGCAAGTCGCGGATCGACTTCTGGATGAGCGCGTCGGTCGCAAAGTCGACCGACGCCGTCGCCTCGTCCAGGATCAGCACCTTGCTCCGGCGCACCAGAGCACGCGCGAGCGCCACGAGCTGCCGCTGTCCCTGCGAGAGGTTGGAGCCGCCGGCGGCGATCTGCGTGTCAAGCGTGATGCGCATTGGCGTGGCCCCGCCGGAGGGGGCACGCGCCGCGGCGCCCAGGCCCGAGCGATCAAGCGCGTCGTTCAGCTCGGCATCCTGCCGCTCGCCGAAGGGGTCGAGGTTGAACCGCAGTGTGCCCGAGAGCAGGATCGGGTCCTGTGGAATGATCGTCACGTTCGTGCGCAGGTCGTGGAGGTTGATCTTGTCCGTCTCCTTGCCATCGATGATGACAGTGCCCGTAGTCGGGACCATGCGGAGGAGCGCGAGCGCGAGCGTTGACTTGCCGCTGCCAGTGCGTCCAACAATGCCGACCTTCTCGCCGCTCTTGATGGTAAACGTGAGGTTGTCGAGCACGGTCGGGCCGTCCTTGGAGTACTTGGCGCTCAGGCCCTCGAACGCAATCTCGCCAGACGACGGCCAAGCGGCCGGAGTGGCACGACGCTGCTCGTACTTGGGTTCCTGGTCGATGACGAGGTAGTCCTCGATACGCTCGACCGAGTTGCCCTGCACCTCCATGTCGTTGAGCATGCGCACCCACCAGAGGATGGTGCCGGCGAACGAGATAGCCTGCGTGAGGGCGAAGCCAGAGGTCGAGGGGTCGAGGCGAACGACGTAGACGAGGAAGATCGCAAGGGTCATCGAGAACAGGCCTCCGAGCATGTCGATACGCACAGTGACCCAGCGGTTCAAGTTGTAGAACGCCGTCGCAGTGCGCGTGTACTTGTCGGCCTTCTCGCGCGTCTGGTTCTTGATCTGCTCCTGCGCCCCGTAGGCGCGGATGGAGACAATGCCGGACACCGACGAGGCGAGGTGCGAGAACAGCGGGCTCTTGGCGTTCGACATCTCGCGCTTAACGCTAAGCTGCGCGTGGATGTACATCTCGCCGATGAACCCGCCAAGCACGCCGATGACGATCGCGGGGATGCTGAAGAAGGGGACGAAGAGGACGATGGTGACGAGCTTGATGATCAGGCCCATGGAGATGTCGAACACGCCGACGGCGAGCTCGGTGAACGGACCGTCGATGGACCGCATGTCCTTGGTGAAGCGGGAGATGATGCGGCCCACCGGCGTCGTGTCGATGAAACGCATGTACGCGCCAAAGATGTGGTCGACCAGCTTCTGGTGGACCACGCGTGACGCCTTCATCGCGCCGATGTAGAAGAGGATGGCCGACACGCCGAGTCCGAGAATGCCAATGACGACCCAGGCCATGTAGAGGCCAAGCCAGAAGGGCACCGACACCATGTCCGGGTCGGGAACTTCGTCGTACGCCCTCGCCCAGCGACCGAGCCACCACGTCTGGAAGGATGCCATGACCTGTCCGGCGAAGAGTAAGCCAAAGTAGATGGACCAGAAGACGGGGCCACCGAACATGCTGAAGAACGACTTGAGTGCGCGGCGCGAGATGCGGCCCTCCGACTTCTCCTCGTCCTTGATAAGTTTAGAGGGCTTCTTTGCGTGGCCGTTGCCGTTCTGCTCCTCAGCCTCGTCGCCGTCCTCCTCGTCAGGAGTAGGCGCGGCGGTCCGGTCCGCGTCCATCTCGGTCGTCTTGCGCAGGCTGGACAGGTCAGACTCGGACGGGGCAGCGGAGATCATCGAAGCATCGATAGGCCCCGCGTGCGCCACACTGCCGTCGGTGTCGAGGGTCACCATGTAGTCGGCGATCGGGCCGGCAAGGTGCGTGTGGTGCGTCACGAGAACGACGGTGCGGTCCTTGACAAGGTCACCCTTGAAGAGGTTGTCGAGAATGAAGCGCGATGTGAGGGTGTCGAGGGCGGAGAAGATGTCGTCGAGGAGCACAATGGCAGAACCAGAGTAGATGGCACGGGCAAGGGTGACGCGCGCCTTCTGCCCACCACTGAGCGTGATGCCCTTCTCGCCAATCTCGGTCTCGTCGCCGTCGTCAAAGAGCTTGAGGTCCGTCTCCAGCGCGCAATCGTGCAGCACCTTGCGGTAGCGCGCACGCTCGTACGGCTTGCCGAACAGGATGTTCTCGCGGATCGAGGCAGAGGTACACCAACTCTCCTGCGCTGCAAACGACACGCCGCCATCGCGCGGGAGGTGGAAGAACGAAGTGTCGTTCTCGGGCTCGAAGTGCAGCTCGCCGATGAGCGCGGCAAGGAGAGAGCTCTTGCCGCTTCCAGTGGGGCCGCAAACAAGGTTGATCTTGCCCTTCGAGAAGGTCACGTCGGGAACACGGAGGCGGAAGTTGATAACGTTCTTGTCGGGAGAGTCGGTTCCCCACGCAAACACGGCGTCCTTGATCCGAATCAGGCCCTCCTTCTCGGCCTCGATCTTCTCCGGGGTGTTGACGGCGATGCGGTTACCCTGCGAGTAGGCGTCGATCATCTCACTCTCGTTCATGAACTTGTTGAGGCGCTGCATCGAGACGCCAGCTGTGATCCACTCTGAAACCATGTAGAATCCCATCATCATTTGACCCTTGAGGATCTCGAAGACGGTCATCGAGGTGAAGACGGTGGCCGCGGTGAGGTGCTTCTTCTGGACGAGCGTGTACCCGGCGAACGACGCGACCATGACCATGACGGGGAGCAGAATGTTGACCATCTCGATCAGGCTGGAGTCAGTTTCGCCTGACATCGCGACTCACAGGTTTAACACGCGGCGCTTCCAAGTGAGCTTGAGCTCAACCTCGCGCTTGGCAGCGATGCGCGCCTTGATCTTCTCTTCCCAACCAAACATCTTGATGATGCGCAGCGCGCTGACAGCCTCGGTGATGGCGTCGACACGCGCATCCGTAGCGTCCATCTTGTCCGTCTGCACCCGCGATGCAAGCGCGGTAAACCAGCCAGGCAGGGGCAGGGTGAGGATCATGGCAGCGACACCAAAGAGAGCGCCTGTGGTCAGCTCGACGAAAGGTGTTGAGCTCACTGTAGCTGAGGACCTGGTACAGCAGGTAGAGGCAGAGGGTGACCTGAATCGGAATGTAGACGAGGACGAGGGGGAGGTCGCGGCCCTCCACAACCGACTCGACATCCTGGGCCATCAGGACGTTGATCCGTCCCACAATACCCTGGCTCGCCGACGCCTTGGCCTCAGCAATGGGCTCCGCCTCGGCCTTGACAGCCGAGTTGTTGTGGGCGGCCTGGATCGTGGGGTCCAAGATCTCCGACTCGTTCGGGGTGTCGACCGAGATGGTTGGGGCCTCGCCGTCGACCTTCTCCTCCTCGCTGCCGACACTGTCCTTCATACGCAGCCGGAGGGCCTGGTCGAAGAGGAGCTGGGTGAGGATGGCCTCGCCGCGGACAAGGAAGCGCGTCATGATGAAGATGTAGTACTGGATCGCGAGCGACGACAGGAGCGGGCCGAGGAAGAGGAGCGAGACCCAGACGATGGGCCTGATCCGCGCGCCCTCGCCATCGTCCTGAAGGTACGTGAGGACATTCTTGATCGCGTACGCGGGCATGATCTCGGCGATGGCAGCGATGATGCACATTGCGCTGGCCCACGTGAGGGTGCTGCGGAAAGCGTACACGAGATTGAAGAACAGGTGGCGCTGCGGCAGGCCCTGCTCGCGGCGGCGGACGGGGTCGAGCGTGCTCATGTGCAGGTCGTACAGGTGCTCGGCACGGTCGTAGTCCGCCAAGGGGTGCAGCTCCTCGTAGGGGAGCGAGGAGGTGCCCCACGCCTTGAGGACTAGGCTGGTCATGAACTCGTAGAAGACGAAGAAGAGGGGCGGCGTCGTCTGCTCGGGGTGGACGAGCTCGGGCGGCGTCGGCTTGAGCGGGTTGACGGGGACGTAGGTCCGCGGGCGGATGAGGGGGATCATGACGCCGGCAAAGCCGAGGATGCCGATACGCGTCCAGGTGACCCAGTTGTTGACGTCCGAGGGCGAGAGGTAGAAGGTGAGCGCGGGCCAGATGTCGCGGTACGAGTAGAGGGCGAACGCGAGGATGAGGAGCAGGTCGACATGGTTGGTGAGCTTTCTGCGGAGCTTGGTGCGGCGCAGCGTGAGGAGCAGGAAGCAGAAGAGGAGGTTGTAGAGCTGGTGTGAGCTATCGTAGCATCGACACAACTCACGTAGAAGATGCTGACGCCAAACTCGGCCCACTCGAGCGCAGAGTACTCGTCGAGGATGGGCTTGTTCTTCTTCTTCTTGCCCTTCTTCTTCTTCTTCATGATCTCGGCGTAGCTCTCGTTCCGCCCCTTCTTGGGTGGCTCGGCCTGCACGGCCGCGAGGATGCTGAGACCGACGAGGGCGCAGAGGCAGATCGCGCGGACGAGGTCGAGGAAGACGATGAACGCGCCCTCAGTCATGAGCGAGCGGACGTGCGCGCGCAGGTCGGACCACAGCCCCTGCGAGGGCATGACGGGTGGAGGCACCTCGATCTCGACCTCCTCGCCCTCATCACCGTCCAGGAAGATGCCCTGGCGGCGCCGGAAGCGGCTGTACACCCACGGGACGCCGTAGGAGAGCAGGAGCGCAACGGCCGAGACGAGGACGAGGAGCGGGAGGAAGAAGAGCGTATGCCTGAGGATGAAGGGGGCGGGACTGGCGGTTAGTGCTCGGCGAGTTGCTATCGTGCGCCCACTTGGGCTCACTCACTGAGGTTTTGGAGTCGTGTCCTTGAATGCAGCCAGGTGCTTGCCTCCACCGATGTAGGCCACCTTTGCGGCCTGCACGAGACCTTGGGGGTGGGCGAACGCCATTGTGGCTAGGCGTGGGCCACTGTTTGGGAAGAGTGGATGAAGCAAAGTCGAGAGAGCGTGACTGCGGTGACGTCGGCGTAGGTTTTGAAAGTTGTGTGCGGGGACCTGCTCGGAACCAAGCAATCAGCGGGGCGACGTTGACTCGATCCTCGTCGTCTCCGCGTACTGTCGGCTTGTGGACAGGGAGGGGGGGGCGAGTTAGTCGACCGAAGCCGCGTTCGGAGCCGAGAAGAGAGGAGAGTTTTATTGCGAGTGGGGAGTTGTCGCACCAAAAGTCGCATCACCTGGACTAGGAGCCATGGTCGCATGCGGAGCATGTGTGTTGATTTAATCTGGGTCCGCCCAGCCGCCCAGCCATATGCAACCTAACCCCGCATTCATACCCCGCATTCACCTGTCCTCCTCTCCCTCGCTCCTCTGCTCGTCTGCACTCCCCTTGACACCTAATGTCGGCCCAGGAACGCGCACCGGTGCGCCTGGAGCCTCGTTCAGCGTGGTCTCGTAGCGCAAATGACCGTCCCGCTCACCACCGAGCGCTGTTCTCGGATCAAGCCAGATAAGACACCGCGTGGTGCACAGGGCACCTCTTGCCGCCCAGTTGACTCGACTCGACGCGGGACCGGGGCTGACGTGTATTAGAAGATGCATAGAGTTTATCACCGCTCGATTGTGCAAGAGGTCGGTCTTGTTCCTCACTTGCCCACATCACATGTCCAGAAGTAGAAGGGCGGAGCGGAGATCAGTAGTGCGTCGGTGGGCGAGGTGGAGCTTGGGCTGGGGTACTGTAAGCGAGGCAAGTCCAGGAACCGTTGCGTATGGAACGGGCCTGGCTCGATGGCTTGGATGCTCCTGCGCGATCATGCGCGAGTACAGCACAATCGTGCTTCAGCGTGGTGAGTTGGCCGAGTCTTTGTCTGTGCGACACGGCGAGACCAACAGGTTCAACAGGTCGCGAGGTAGAACCGAGGCAGTCCGCTGCTCTCCTCCCGTTCGGGCTCAGTTCGTCATTGGGATCATTGTTGGTTGTCACCGGGATGCGACAATAGCCCGCGAGCGCCGGTTGCGAGGCGGGCACTGGTATGCAAGTTGTGAGGCATGGAGGCATGCTTCTCGGCGCTCGACCGGATCGGGTGGCGACAGGCGGCGAGGGAGTGAGGGAACGAGGCTGCCTCGCACCTCTGCCACCCATCCCACGCCACCTGCATCAGATCTCGCCAGGGACCAGTTCATTCCTCCACAATATCCACATGCTTCGGTGACAAAGCCGATCAGTCGGTGGGGGGTGCAAGTAAAGGCTGGGCCCCGGATCCCGGCGGATCTGGGCGGCGTGATAAGAGACTCAAGTGGATGTGGAGCGGCGCACGCTAGCTCGGCCGTCGCCGACTGCTGCGCAACGGCGTAGGCGTGTGGACGGCGGACTGGGTCCGCTGACTTGCAGGGGTTAAACGTGATCGGGGAGGACAATGACGCAGGGGCCGTGGAGCGGGACGAGGCGTGCCGAGGAGAGCCGATTGTCAGGAGACGATCCGGTGGCGTTTCGTCCATGCTGCATGCGGGGTGGGAGCTTGCGACCTTGCAGTACTCGTCCTGCGTGCCTATGAGATGGGCACAGCGCTCCGATCTGCCTCGCCGCATCCGTACACCCGAAGGCTGCAGGGATAACTCTCTGGAGTTGGCAGATGAGCGCTGCTCCCGGCTTGGCGTGCAAGGGCATATCTCCGATGTACGCACTCGCGCACCCATGGCCAACCAGCAACTCTGATGCTCGGATCGAATGGAAGGTCGAATCGCCAAGTGGCCGAGTGGGGGACGTTCCTATACACGGGTCAAAGGATCCCAAGGAGACATTGAAACGGCTCGTGGCTCGTGATGCTCGTGACGTTAACGTGACTGACCGTGCGCGATTTTCTGACCAGCTGCGAACTGCGCCCCAGGGAACACGACACCAGTCTCGATGGAGCCGGAGCGCGCAGCACTCAACGCGTGGCGCGTCGTGTGTCAGACACGAATGCTGCGCAATAGCCACACCGCGCCACTGCGATACCGTTGCGCAGCCATCGACGCCTATCGGTGAGAGTGAGGGGGCGGCCGAGCCCCTAGCCAGCTTAGCTGGCACCATCGAGCCGCGAGCCGCGAGCCAGCAGCTTGAGCCAGAGTCTCCGATCCCCGACGTCACTGAAGAGTGCGTTCCTCTCTTCCCCCGTTCCTGGTACCTGTGGACCTGGAGTCAGGCTGCGGGCAAGGCACAACGCCCAAGGCCAGGCCACCACACCCCAGGGTAATACAACAGGGTTAAACGTCCACCAACCCAAGATGCCGCACATTACCACTCCCAACGGGCGGAGACTGAGTGAAATTAACATTACTAAGAGTGACGATTACAACCAGTAGTATTGCCCTGAAGTCGACATTTGTAATAGTGAGTGGGGGGTCGAATAATGTGTGGGGAAGTAGAGTTATGAGGTAGGCGGGGTAAATGCCGCGAACAAGGGGGGGAGGTCCAATGTCGGCATTCCAAGGGCTCTCGCTCTCGTGCTGCCCTGCTCTCCCTTGCCTCCCCCAATCCGACGCCGCCATGGGCTAGACCACATGACCTCGTCACCCACCCATACTACACCACACCCACCCACCCACTCCTACCACCAACTCCCACTCCCAGCAGTCCCCCTTCCCTTCCCCCAGTGCCACTCTCCATAAGTTGCCATCTACAACTCTTGACTCTACTCCTTCTCGCTCAGACGACACTGCTGCAAGAGATCTTCACACCTCGACACACGCCCACATCAATCTCATCTTGTGCCAAACCACACACGCCACTCAACACACTCCACACAGCTCAACGGTGTGAACAGCTAGTTCCACGTTCGTCCTCCCACTTAACAGCCTCCCCCTTCTGCGCACAGTCCCCACCCACCCCCTCTCCCAACCACTCGCCTCAACCTCACACCTTCCTCCCCCCCAACCTCTCTCACCTTGCACTCCCTCCCGCCACTCAATCGATCTGCAGCTGGCGTCTACTCGCAGTCTCCTTCCATTCCTCTCTCATCCTCATCTCAACTCTCAACATCCCTCGTCCCGTTGGTGGCCTCGTCCTGGTCCCAAATTCCCCAACCCCGTGCGCAACCCACATTCAACCTTCCTCCCTCGTAACGCTCCAACCTCGAGACCCTTGACGCCGCCTCGAATCTCCGCGGCTCATCCACACCCGTCTCTCTTGTCCTCAATCTTCCAGCCCGCTAAAGAGCGAGCTCTTCCCTCAGCCCCGTCTTCCTCGGCCCTCCTCATCCGCTCTTCCCAGTCTCCTACATCCAGCCCCCGGCCACAATGAACCCCCACAAGATGGTGAGTTGGCCACCGTGGCACACAGTCGCCGCCCACCATGCCGAAGCAAGCTAACGTCTCCAGAACAAGGTGGACATCTCGGTGTGTATTCCATCTGCGCCCCAGCTTGCGCCCAGCCCGAGGGGCCGAGGGAATGTTGCATTGCTGACCCCCCCCACAGTCCATGAGCGAGGCGGACCAGAAAGCGTTCAGGATGTACGGCAAGGTTCCTCAGAAGAGCGTCCTCAGCAAGATCAACAAGGTGCGTTACACTTCAGCACGCTCCATCATCGCTGGCCAGAGTGGGAAGCTCTGACCAGTGAGGGATGCGCCCCCCCGCGCAGTCGGTCGGCTCTCCCGCTCACTGCGCCCTCTGTGTTTAAGCTTCTGACTCGTCGCAGGAACGCAAGTACTTCGATTCAGGCGACTACATGATGTCCAAGGCCGGCGTCTCGCCCGCCCAGCCTCTTGGTACCGCCATCCCCACTCCCGAAGGGTACGTTGTCGAGGTTGTGTGAACGCAAGCTCACCTCAGCCTCCCTCACGCGTCGCCTCCCCAGAACGGACACCTGTCGTCCTCCCCATCAGGCCAGCCGATCCCCTTCCCTCTTGGCAACAACGGCAACGATGCTCTCATGAACCGCCGCGCCTCGGCCGCCGTCGTCGGTGTCGGCATGCAGGCCCCCAACGAGCCCATGAGCATCCCAGGCTCCCACCAACGGCGAGGCTCCGAGAGGTGAGTGGCGCAGACTTGTTCCTCTGTGCTGGGCCAGTGCGGACCGGCCCCCGGCCAGACCGTAACCAAGGCCCAACGCAAGGGACGCCAACGTCATAGACACGGATGTCCGACCTGTGCAGTACACTGACGCACAGCGGTGCTCGCATCTCTCCGCCCGGCACGCTGCGCGAGAGCATCCCTCCCTCGTCCTACCCAATCCAGCACCACGCGTCGTTCGGCTCGTCGCCCGTCAAGACCAGCGCACTTGCCCGTCGCGTCGACGAGGACATCGAGGTCTAGAGCCTGCTCCGTGTGTGTAAACGGTCGTGTTTCCGGTCTGTCTAGTGGCGCGCACGACACAGGTCTCGCAGCCGACCACAGCGCCGCACAAGAAGCGCGCCACGACGGCGGCAACAAGCGAGCACGCGGAGGTAGGAGTGTGTAGGGGTGTAGTGTACGCAAGAACGAGCGTGTATAGGCTTCTTTCACATGGGTCGCGCCGCCGAACACGCCGGCCTCCCAATCTCTCTGGTCCATATGTATCACCATCAAACGACGAAGCGAGCAACTCGGGGGCGCGCCAACAAGCGAGCAACTCGCGAGCGCGCCAACGTGCGAGCAACGCGAAGTCTGACGAGCGAGCGAGGACGCATAGAGCAACTTCCGCTATGGCCGGGCGTGACTTACGTGGGCTCGATTGGAGCGTTCCCAGTATCGCACGTACGACGACACGAGCCCCCTAGACGCCGCAGGCACTAGATCTGATCTCACCACTCACTCACGCGCGCACGCACGCGCACAACACGACGATATGCGAGCAAGCACACGGGCGCCCATCGTCGAACGATGCAAGCCATGAGAAGCCTTCACCGTCACAGCTGCACGTGTGGATGCAGGGGATGACATCTATCTAGTCTGTTAACAATGCATGGTACAACAACAACGCTCACACAGCACTACTGCTACTGCTTCGCCTTCTTCGATCCCCAGGGTGCTGGGCGCCCCATGCCGAGCCGCTTCGTCCCACGAGCAAGCGGAACGCTAGACCCGCCCGGCCCAGGCGCTGCAGATCCGCCCGCGGGAGGGTCATCAGGCAGCCCGAGCGCCTTCATGGCGGCTAAAGACGAGTTGCCGGCGGACGTGAACGAGCTGAGCGTCGCGTCGGGCCGCGTCCCCTGTTGGGTGGCAAAAGTGAATGGGAGCGGCGCGGGAAGGTTCTTGTTGGACGACTCGAGGCGCTGCACGGGCGGCTTGGGGGCAGCGGGCGGCGCCTGCCACTGGGCCATGCTCTTCGCGCTTGAGAAGTACGAGAACCCACCGCGCGGCGCGTCCGCCCCCATCGGAGGTAGGGCGTAGTCGTCCACTTCCGACTTCCAGTAGTCCGATGCGCGCCCCACCGCAGTCTCCCTCCGGGCACCGTACATGCCATACGCCTTCTTGCCGGGTGGTGGTACGTCCCATGTACTAAATGGCGGCGCCGCTCGGATGTGCTTCATGATCAGCTCCTTGGTCGCCGCCTCATCGGGCACCGCCCGTCCGAGTATCCCCGCCATCTGCTTTCTAATGCCAGCGTCGATGTCCGGGATGGTACTTGTGAAGACAGCCTGAGAAGGTCAGCTCCATCTGTCAGTATGCAGCAGACTTACCGGATCCTTGCGCATCGACGCGGAGACAAACTCGCTCAGCTGGCGCTCTTTGTCTTCTCCGCCAGACATGCGGTACTGCGAGCGGGTCATAGTCTGTGGTTAGCACGGGTACAACGGCGGCACATACGAGGAAGACTTGGGCACGAGTCATAGCAACGTAGAGGAGGCGGCGCTCCTCGGCAATCTCGTGCTCCTCGGTGCATCGGTAGGATGGGAAAGTGTCCTGCTCAACTGGGTGTGAGTGCATGGCAATACAGTTCCGCACCTGCTGGGATGAAGACGACCGGCCACTCAAGCCCCTTCGCTGCGTGGACGGTCGAAATTGTGACCCTCTGTAGCGTCAGTCAGGCAGCGCCTGTAAGACTCACCGGAGTCTTCTCGTCTTCGTCATTCGCTTCGGTGTCCGTTGACAACATCGACTTCTGTAGGAAGAATCGAAGCGGTGTCATGCTGCCGTCAGCGTGAATGACCTTGTGAGTGCTCACAATTCCCCATCCTCGCCCACTGCAGCAGCAGGCTGTGGGCTCGGCTCGTCGAGCTCCTCGTCACTCGACAGAATCTCAATGATGTCCTCCTCGACCTTGACTCGCGAACGACCCGACTTTCGTGGGCGGGTTTCCGGTACAAGGGACGCGGAACGACTCCTGGACGAGCTGCTTCCTCCACGGAACATGGGGTGCAAGGGGACCTCGGCCTTTAGGGATGGAGATGGAGCATCATGGACAAGCGGCACGGTCTTGGCCGAGACGAAACCCTCGGCCAGCGCCACCTCGTTGTCCACCTCCGCCTGCTTGCTGAGCTCCTCCGACACGATAACACTGTAGTTGATCTGCGCTAGGTCAGTCGTTCTCGCCACACCGCACGCACCAATTCCTGCACGTTCTCCCATCGCTGGTCAAAGTCTGGCTGGGAGGAGCGGAGGTACTCCTCGTACCTCAACTTCTCGATCGCAATGCGAACGAGATCGTCGACGGATGTCCCCTAGAAGGTCAGCGACGAGACAGTCGTTGAATCTCACCTTCAGTGCTGCACGCCGCAATTTGCGGACCACTCCGACGAAGGAGGCAAGGTTCTTCTTCATTGCGGGCTTGATGCCGGCCGGGAGCTTCTCGCCGTCGATGATGTCCTCGCACAAAGCCATGGGTGGGACTCGCTTCTTCCTCGCGGCTGCGACAAGGTCGGCGACAGACTGAATCAGTCAGCTATGCTTCACAGGAGAGCTCACTTTGTCTCCAATGCCACGCCGCGGGGTGTTGACGACACGCATGAAGGCTGGCTTGTGGTCAGCGACGGCCTCGCGATCCTCTCACAGTGAAATGAGGATTGTCTGCGAGCTGAAGGTACGCGAGCAGGTCCTTGATTTCCATGCGCTCGAAGAACTTGTGGCCGCCGATGATTCGGTTTGGGATTCCTTCCTTCTGCAAAGCAGATTCGAGAACACGAGAGAGGGCGTTGTAACGGACTGTCCGTCAGTTTCGGCGGAAGCTTGACTCACGGAGGATGGCGAAGTCGTCGTAGTTGAGCGAGCCGCCGGAGTACGCGACCAGCCGCTTGATCTCCACTGAGATGAAGCTCGCCTCGATTACGGGTGTAGCGAACATCTTAAGGGTAACGGCGGTGCTCTTGGGATGGGAGGTGTACAGGCTCTTGGCAATGCGTGTCTTGTCTGTGGTTAGGTCGTGGTGAGCTCGCGAATTCACCCTGCGACACGATGGAGTGGGAAGCGGCGAGAATGGCGCCCGTAGAGCGGTAGTTCTCCTCAAGGTAGATGGCCTGGACGTTGTCAAAGTCCTTGGTCATCTTGTTAAGGTTCTCGATTTCTGTTGTGAGCTTCGTGGTAGTCAAGCTCACCAGCTGAACGCCACCCATAGATCGACTGATCTGGGTCGCCGACGACGCTGACTCCCCCTTGCGCCTTGGCGAAGCACTTCATGAGCTCGTATTGCGTAGTATTTGTATCCTGTCGTAAGCTCTACACAGTACCTCAGCTCACCTGAAACTCGTCCACCAGGATGTGGGCGCATGACTCGAGGATATCCGGCTGCTCGCGGAAGAGCCGCAGGCCAAAGAGCAGGAGGTCGTCAAAGTCGAGCGCGCCCGCCTCGCGCAGCGCCAACTCGTACTCGCCATACAACTCGGCGATGATAGTGAGCGTGCTCGTGTCGCCGTTGTCCTGGGCCGCGCGGATCTCCATGCGCTCCGGCGTTTCGCCCTTAGCCTTGGCCTTGGAGATGTCACTGAGAACCGCGCCTTCTTTGAGGCTAATCCGCGCGGCGGAGAGCTCATCCTTCCGCTCTTTGAGCAATCTCGCCATGATCTTCTTGCTGCCGTCAGCTGGTGGACTCGGTTGCTGGCTCACCAGTCGTCCGCGTCGGCGATGGCAAAGTTGTTGTCTAGCCCGATACGCTGGCCATGTCGCCGGAGGTATCTTGCGCATGTGGCGTGGAAGGTACCTTCGGTCAGCTGGGCGAGGGGAGGTGCTCACCGAGGACGAGCTGGGCTGCCTCCGCCGGCCCGAGGAGCGCTTGGAGGCGCTTCCGCATCTCGTTTGCGGCCTTGTTCGTAAACGTTACGGCCGTGATGTGCCGTGGGGACAGCCCGTGTCTCCGTACAAGGTGGGCCACGCGGGAGGTGAGCACGCGCGTCTTCCCCGACCCCGGGCCGGCGAGGATCTGGAGGGGCACATCGGGCGGCGAGGTGACGGCTGCCGTTAGCGACGACGGGGCGGTGTTCACCTTTGAGCTGTGCGGGATTGAGGGATTGGAGGTAGGGATATGCGACGAGGTCGACGTCCTCGCTGTCATGTTGAGGCATAGTCAATGATTAGAGCATGGAGAGGGATACGAGGGAAGGTGATCGCTGCTGTGGGGTGGGTGGGTTACTCAACCTCTCATCACGGAATTAGCCCCGGATATACGATAGGCACAACAACGTGGGATGAGGTCACTTGCCATATTGCCATCAACAACGCCAGTGCTGCGCCCACGCGCCCAAACGTGACCCACCGCAGCAACCGGCAACTGGAGCGATGTGCAGTAGACTTGTCGTAGTACACATACACTTGGACACGTATCAACTGTAGATCATCTCGACTCCCATGGTCGTACTCCAACACGACCTCGACGCTCCACAGCTCTTCGTCTCCCCATCCGAGATGACAGCCCAACCCCACGACATCCACGTCGCGACCGTCAACGTCCGCTTTGATGGCATGCGGCACAACCCCGTCCCCATCCCGAAGCACGGCGCGATCAACCCCAAGAAGCCGCACAAGCCGAGCCTCCTTGACAAGGGCAGACCGTACGCCGAGCAGCCGTGGGCGGTGCGCCGGAGCCGCCTCGTCGACGCGCTCCTCAGCACCGGCGAGCTCGACATTGTCGGCTTCCAGGAGGTCTACGTGTCGCAGCTGCAGGATATCGCCGAGCTCCTCGGGAAGCGGTTCGCGCACGTCGGCGTAGGACGCGACGATGGCAAGGAGGCGGGCGAGTACTCGCCCATCTTCTACGACAAGTACGCCATGTCTCGAGTTGGGTTGACGACAGGGAGCGCTTCGAGCGCATCAAGTGGAAGACGATGTGGCTGAGCTCGTGGCCCGAGAAGCCTGGCTCGGTGGGCTGGGACGCAAGCCAGACGCGCATCGCCACCTTCCTCACCCTCAAGGACAAGTACGGCGGCCACCTCGTGCACGCCGTGTGCACGCACTACGACGACCAGGGCGTGGTGGCGCGCGCGAAGAGCAGCCTGCTCATCCGCTCCGCGATCCGCGAGTGGGTCGAGCTCGTTGAGACCGAGACCCAGATGGTGGGAAAGAAGCCCAAGGCGCCCGTCATCCTCTTTGGCGACTTCAACTCGCCGCCCGAGGAGGACGGGTATAAGAACATCACGTCGTTTGACCCGCTCAAGGCCCCGAGCTTTACGTTCCTCGACGCGTACCACCACCTCGCGGAGCGGAGGCCGGGATACGACGCCCAGAGCCGTCCGTATGGCCCGGACACGACGTACACGGGCTTCACGGGGCCGGGGCGGACCGAGACGCAGCGCATCGACCTCGTGATGGCTGCCGCGGACGAGAAGGCCAAGAAGGGCACGAGCGTCGCCCGCGGCGGGTGGGTGTTTACCCAGTACGCGTGTGTCGACAACTGGGTCGAGGAGGGGGACGCAGACGGGTGGCAGGGGCGGTGGAGCGACCACCGGGCAGTGCGCGCCACGCTCGTGCTGCGCGGCGCGGAGCCGGGGTTGGACGATGAGCAGAGCGTTCCACCTCGCGATGAACTGCGCTAGAGCACCTAGAGCGCCGTAGCAAGTTGTAGCCTGTGGCCAGCTAGCCCAGGACCTAGATAGATAAATGAAACGGATATGCATGAAGTGAGTAGAGATACAGTTGAAGGGTGGGAAAGATCCAGAGATGGTGAGAGATGTGGTCCACGACGCTCATACGTGCAGGCGCGTTGCCTTGACCACGACAGGGATCATCTCTCCCGTAGCAAGCGGGTACGGCTGGTGGCCGAGCACGGCGAGGAGGTTGCGCAGGATGGCCGCGTGCGCGGTGATGCTAATATCTGTTGTCAGTGGCGTCTTCACACTGCCGCACAGGTAGAGTAGTCACCGGCCATGACGCGGTCCATCGCCCGCCGCATGCGCATCTGCATGTGCTCGTCGCTCTCGCGCTCGTCGGGGCGCCACAGCTCGTCGTTCTCGCTCATGCCCTCCTCGATCTGCATCATGGGAAAGCGCGCCGCAATCGCCGACCGCGGACTGCGGCGGTCACACGTGTGCGAGCCGTAGATCTCGCGCCAGTCCTGCCGTCAGCCCAGCTTGGACGACACTCACCTCCCAGACCTGCGGGGAGCGGTACAGCGCGTCCCACGAGTCGAGGAAGGTCTGGCACGTGCGCGTGAGCGGCGACACGAACCACACCATCTCGTCGACCGGCGCACCGGCCTCCACCTCACGCCCCCACGTCCGGCGGACGGCGCGCGCCTGCTCGTGCCCCAGGTCCGTCAGCTCGGGGTCTGGACCCCACGTCAGCTCGCCGTCGGTCGTCTGGTATGTGTAGTGCGCTTCCCAGGCCTGGCGTTAGCGAGGGGCTTCAGAACGACGAGAAGCGAGGATCCCCTCCCAAACCACACGAGACAAGGGCGATAAGCGAGCACGGGCACTCCCGTCAACCCAACACAAGCGAGCCACCAGTAACCGCCCATAAGCTAGAGTACGCTTCGGCGCCAGTTGCCACACTCCAGGAACACATGCCACTCGGCGTCCATCCGGCGATCCGCCCAGCGTTCCCGGTGATTGACCCAACTCGAAACGCCAGGCACGCGCACCAGTGGCACCGCAGGCGCCGCCCCATCAGCATCTCCTGCAGGACAATGCCACATTCCGCGGCCTGCCCGAACCTGGGCCTGCCTGCCTGCCCGAAACGTCGGCCGCCTCGCCGCCTCGGTTTCGGTCGCACCAGCGCCTACCCCAGCAACGCACCTGGTGCCCGTACTTTGCCGCGGCAAAGTTGTGCCACCCCTGCCCGTGCCGGCCGAGGAAAAGGACCTTGTACGCGACGCCGGCGGGCGCGGCGGCCTGCATCTCGGCGACGCGGGCGCGGAGGTTGGCCCAGCGCTCCGGCGAGGTGTCGAGCATGCCGAACGAGCGCTCGAGCTGGTTGCGCGACCAAAGCCAGGGCGGGCGCGGGTGGGGGAGGTGGGGTCAATTGGGCGCCACATGCGGTGGCATCAAGTGAATTGTGTCAGCGCCAGACTAGTGGCGAGCCGAGGGGGAGCGTACCAGGTGCTCAAAGTCGACGTGCTTGGGCCCCTCGGACTGGAGGAAGAAGCCGGGGACGGGGGCGTACGCCCACTCGTGGGGGCGCTCGAGGTCGCCTGGCGAGGTGGCTGGCCCGCCCGTCTCGGTGGCCGCCACGGGCGGCTCGTCGGGGTGCAGCGCGTGCGGGACGTGTCCGCCACGCGTGCTTCGGGCGTCGTGGTGCTCTGGATCAAAGGGCATACTCGACGGAGGGGAGGAGAGTACAATGCCAGAAGTGCCGCGGCTAGCTTACAAAAGGTTCTCGACGCGTGTGTTCTACAATTCTGCTGAACCCCGGCAAAACAAGGGTAGCGACCGACAACGATGACGCTTCTAAGAAGAGGGCTAGAGTGGATGGGCGGTATGACACACAAGTGCCGACCCTGCCATCGAGTCGGCCCGACCTTCCGTGGGTGGCGGGACACGGCGATCACCGTGATTCCCACCATGCCGCTCCCCCAAGCTGGGGTAGTCACCCCCACCCATGTCAGCAATGCTTGCATAGACGTTACATGACACGGCGGTGCGGCGGCGATAGCTTGTCGTCCGTCGCCTAGCTCCACTTGGACCACGAGCCGACCGCCTGGTCAAAGCCCGCCTTGTTGTCGGCCACGCCGCCGCAGTTGGCCGCGACAATGTCGTTTGCCAGCGGCAGCTCCTTTGCGAGGGCCTGGATGTCAGCTAGCACGGCGCCGCTAGCTTACCCTCATACGCTTCCGGTTCGCAGGGTGGGTGCTGAGCATGTCGAGACGGCCGCCGCCGCCGCTCATGTCGTTCATCCGCTCCCACACCTTGGGCGCTTCCGATGGGTCATAGCATGCCTTGGCCATCAGGCGGAGTCCAATGTCGTCCGCCTCCGACTCGCTCGTGCGCGAGTTGGGCAGCTGGAGCATGAGGGTCACCAGCGCGCGGGTGAGGCCCACGTCCATGCCCAGCGTCTCGAGGATGAAGCTGACCGCAAACAGCACCTTCATGTAGCTCATGCGCTCGGCACCGTGGCGCGCCACGACGTGCGAGATCTCGTGCCCCATCACCGTCGCCAGACCGCTGTCGTTGCCCGACACTGGAAGGATGCCCGTGAACACGAAGATCTTGCCACCTGCTATCAGCGCCGCTATCACCGTCGACGCCGACTCCGCTGATCCGCTCTGGTGGAGCGGGATAGTTCCGGAACAAAGACGCTCCACGGCTCCACCCATCATCCGCCAGGCACTCACCGGGGATCACGAATGCGTTCATCGTCTTCTTGTCGTCGACGACGTACACCTGCCATCAGCATCTCCCATGGAGGGGCTAGACTCACCTCCCACTCGGCATTCTGGTTTCCGGCTTCCGTCGCATCAATGTTCTCGCCGGACTCCATTCCCCGCCCAATGCCGAACGAGCCCATGACCTCCTCGATGCTGCTCAGCGAGTGACCCTCCTTGACCCGTCCCAGGCCGTTGCGCTCCACAATCCGCTTTGCAATCTCGCGCACACGCCGAGTAACGGGGTGGTTGGGAGGCAGGAACTGACCCTGGAACTGCGCCATAGTTTCCGAGTAGGTTGCCTGGCCGATCTGCGGTTAGCGACGGCATTTCGATGACGATCAAGGCATCCCACACGCTCCACCTCCCACATGCCCACTCCAGTCCAACGCCGGAGCAAGTGCCTCCATGCCCTCCACTCCGGTGGCATCGGCCGCTTGCGAGGCTCCGCTCCGTCTCAGTCCCGTTCCGCACACCATTTGCGCCCCCCGGTCACTACCTCCACCGCCGTTCGTCCCAGCCAATCGCGCAAACCTCGGTCGCTTCCTCGGTCTTCGATTCCCCTTCACAACAAGTGTCTTCCCACCGCTCGTCCCTTCAGATCTCGAATCATATACGGGAGAACAACTCTCCCAAATCCTCCGTCTGCCTGCATCTGCTCTTCGCGCTGCCCAGCGCTCAGCACACCACACATGCGCCTCCATCCACCCGCGCTCCCGGCACACAGCATGCACTCACTTCACTCTCCTGCGCCGGCGTGCAGTCCATGAACCTCAGCCTCCCCGATATGGGAACACGCTCAAGGCTGCCGTCAGTGCCACATTTAAGACTTTCACCGCCACACGCACTGGGCCACGTAGTAGATGACGCCACCGCCGATCATGAGCCCGTAGAGCACCATGCCGCGGTCGCCGCCGACGCGGCGCCGCACATAGTTCATGACATTGCCCTGGCTCGGCTGCCCGGACGAGCGATTGTCGAAACGCCGGTACTCGACCCGCTGGCGGGAGGTGGACGAGAGGGGGCGGCGCAGCGCCTCCAACGCCGAGCGCTGGGACGGGGCTGGGCGAGGAGCGGAGCGTGCAGTTGCACGGGCGGCGGCGAGAAGTGGCCTGAACATTGATGTTGGGAAGAGCGATGACGAAGAGGCTTGCCGTGATCGGCTGATCTTGTGCCATGTCGAGGGCAGGCACCGAGCACACACCGAAGCCGGTGGAGGTCTGGAACGTCACGTGGTTGGCGCGCCTGCTAAGCCCGAGTGATGGTAGGCGTTTCCCATCCGTTGGCCGCCTAAGCTGAATTAGGTTCCGCCAACCCCCCACCGTGTGTCGTCACCGCAGCCCGCCCGGCGTCACCTACGACCACCACATCAGACACTGCCATCGCGATCGCGCCGTCTCACTCTGCGGCACCTACAGCATGCCGTCTGATCTCTCCTACTGGCTCATCTCGGTGCCCCTGCACGACGGGGACCCGGCCACGGTCCTCGACGATGTCCGCCGCGCCACGGGCGGCAACACCACATGCGGTGGCTGGGCTATTCCCGAGCTCAAGGTGGGATTCTAAGCGCTGCCCTGCTAACAGTCCAGGCCGGGACGCTCTCGTCGCTCCTGACGCTCTCGGACCAGCTGCCCAAGATGGATGCGACGTTTACGGGCGTCGTGTCCAAGCTGCTCGACCAGCTGCGCTCGCTCGTCGGCGACGACAAGGCGCGCCTCGCGCAGCACGCGCGCGTCAACGACCGCCCCGTCGAGGAGTATCTTGTCCCAGACTCGCACGGGCCCTCGAACTGGCGCTGGGACAAGGGGCGCTGGGGCGAGGACGGCAAGGTCGGGGATGTTGTGGCCGCGCTCGTGAGCGAGATGCACACGGTCGAGACGACGCAGAAGGCCAAGGCCCAGTCGTACAACCTCGCCAAGGGCGCGCTCAACTCCCTCCAGCGGAAACAGCAGGGCAACCTGTCGCAGCGCTCGCTGCTGGATGTCGTCAAGAAGGGCGACATTGTCGAGAACTCGGAGTTCCTCGAGACGCTGCTCGTCGCCGTGCCCAAGTGAGTTGGGTGCGGGTGTGAGATTGTAGGCGTGCGATGGCGCATCAGGAGCGGCGTACTGACATGCAGGAACAACGTCAAGGACTGGTTTGAGAAGTACGAGCGTCTCGCGACCATGGTCGTCCCGCGCAGCTCGGAGTGAGTCCGCCCCAGCACAGCGTGTGACGCTCGCTTTGTGCTTGAGAAGCGATGCTGACGCGCGCCTCCACCCTCCTCCACCTTCCTCTACATTGTCGACATGCTCTTGCTCTTGGCCTTCACTCTCTTCCTCCTTCAACCTTCGATCTGCCCTGTTCCCCCATCGCCCCCCCCTGGCCGCGCACTTCCAGGGAGCTCGCCAAGGACAACGACTTTGTCCTCATGACCGTCACCATCTTCAAGAAGGTGCACGACGACTTTGTGCACAAGGCGCGCGAGAACAAGTGAGCTGATCTCACCGGATTCTTAGCTGACACCAGGTTCATCGTGCGCGACTTCAAATGGGACGACGAGGGGCTCGAGAACCAGAAGAAGGAGCTGGTCAAGCTCGAACAAGAGGAGAAGGAGCTTTGGGTGAGGGTACTTTTGGGCCCCGCTGACAGCAGACCGAGCTGCTGCGCCTCACGCGGATAAACTTCTCCGAGGCTTACCAGCTGCTTGCGCACCTCAAGACGGTGCGCCTGTTCGTGGAGAGTGTGCTGCGTTACGGCCTGCCCGCAGAGTACGCCGGCGTCATTGTCAAGGTATGTCACCGCACAGAGCCGCGAGATACCGTGCACGCCCTGACGCCCAGCCCGAGCCCAAGACGGCCGTCAAGACGCTCAAGCAGCTGTCGGCACGCTTCAACTACCTCGCCACCCGCAAGGACAAGGCGAGCAAGACCGTACACGCCGACGATTTGGTGGGAGAATGGGCCAACGTGATGGAGCAGGAGTACTACGACTTTGTGCTGTTCGAGATACCCAAGGTTGATTTTTAGATGTCGCTAAGCGCGATGCATGTTGTCGAATGTGCAGGTCAAGAGTTGACGCGGGTGTGGTGCTGGGCGGACGGCGTGGGCGGGTGGGCTCGTACGGTGGTGGCCAAGTCCGAACCGGCCAGCCTGACAGGGCCCGGCAACTAGCGGCACGGGCAAGTGCCGGAGTCTCGGGCCGTCGCTCGCTTGTCTGCATCTTGACACACTTCTTCTCTCTGCTCCTCTCTTCTCGTCTGCACTTTCACATTACCTCTACTCCTCGTTGCTGCCCGTCACAATGCAAGACTTCCACCACCTCGTCAAGACCAACCCGCCCCAGGTCCTCGCCCTCGACCTCCCGCCCAACCTCTCAACCGTCCTCCTCAAGAAGCACACGATCAGCGTTGAGCCCCGCCCCCTCCCCATACTGCAGCCCGATGGGGTGCTCGTTCGCGTCATCGCCTCGGGCATCTGCGGGTCGGACCTGCACAACTTTAGTGCCGGCGGCGTGGGCGGCCGGCCGATTCTCGAGCCCTTGGTGATGGGGCACGAGAGCGCCGGCGAGGTCATTGCCGTTGGGGACATGGTCACCACGCACAAGGTTGGGGACCGTGTCGCGAGTGAGTTCAGGCTGCCCATGTGCCATGCTGCAGAGGGGCCACTTCCTCACCGCGCCCGCGCCTCTCCCAACTGACACATACCCTACCACCACCTCCTCGCCCCACCCCGCTTAGTGGCTGACCTCAGTCGAGCCCGGCCTCCCATGCCGCCGCTGCGCCAACTGCAAGATAGGCCGCATTAACATCTGCCTGAACGCGCGCTACTGTGGCGCCCCCGGCTCCGTCGGCAGCCTGTCCAAGTTCTTCGCGTTGCCGTCCGATATGGCCCCGCACCTCCCCGACGGCCTGAGCTGGGAGGAGGCTGGGAGTGTGCAGCCCCTCGCAGTTGGCGTGGCGATCGGGATCCGCGCCGACATCCGCGCGCACCAGACCGTGGCTGTCATCGGGTGCGGGCCGATCGGGCTGATTGCCGCCGCGGTGTGCCGGGCGTACGGCGTGAGCAAGATCGTCGGGTTCGACATCAACCCTAAGCGCGTGGCCTTCGCAGAGAGATACGTGTCAGGCGGGCGGAGCGTATTCGACAAGGTGATCCTCGTCGACGACCTGCCCACCCACGCTAATGGGTCGGCTAACGGGCATGGGCATGACGAGCACCCCGTCGGAGATATCAAGTTCGAGGCGGCCAAGGCGCGCGCCACGGCGTATCTCGCCGAGGCGGGGCTGGACGCGGACGGTGTCGACCGTGTCATCGAGGCCAGCGGGGCCGAGGACGCCGGGCTCCTCGGCATTGCCATCGCCCGACAGGGCGCGACGTGTGAGCCTCCGATTCTGTGATGAAGCTGACATCAGACCTCGCGGTGGGCCTGGGCCACCACCAGACGATGACATTCCCCACGCTCGCCGTGACCAACAAGGAGATCGACGTCAAGGGCATCACGCGGTACACGGCGCCGTGCTTCCCGCACGCGCTCGACCTGCTCCGCCGCGGGGCTGTTGACCTCAAGCCGCTGATTACGCGGACGTTCCCGCTGTCGCAGAGCCAGCAGGCGTTCGAGGCGGTCGAGGGTGGCAACGAGATCAAGGTCATCATCATGAACCAGGAGGCATGAGCGGCGGGACACTGTAAGCATGCATTGGGTTTCCAGGGACGAGCGCAGGCGAACAGAAGCGGCAAGGTGGCGTGGCCGAGTAACCCCGCTGCCCCAGCTCCTCCAGTGCTCACCCCGTCGCCCGACGCCCACGGATCG
>JAMALN010000953.1:0-14860 GCA_023630115.1 Cutaneotrichosporon sp. PK4640 | reverse complement strand
TGGTAACGCCCTGTTGATCCTGTGGAGGCATGACCGGATAGGCCCGTGCCTGCCCGGTTACGAGAGGCGGGAGGGGGGTGGGGGTGTGGACCGCATCGTGGGGTGAGATGGAGAGGTGGGAGTTGATGCGAGTGTGGTGAGCATCGAGGTTGTTTGTCAGGGAGCGGGAGGCGGGAATGCGATTGGAATGCAATGCCGTTGTCAAGACGCGTGGCTACTCCCAAGCAAGCCCTACTCTGTCACGCCCCCACACAAGGCACTGCCGGCATCAAGGCACAACATCCTCACCCTCAAACCATCCATTCTTCGCGTCCCAATCCTCCCGTCGCCATCACCGATGACGGCCATTTTCATTGCACAAAAGAGCGCTCAACTGAGTGGGGGCCACGGGCAGGTGGGAGACTGGTCGTCTCTCCTCTCCAAACACACATTCCAGCCCCTGGCTTGATGTCGGCAGCGACGGGTCATCACAATCAATCACCACCCCGCGACCCTCACCAACAAGCGAACTGGGTCAACCTTCACGAGGTCCGCCCGGAAGAAGCGACATCCCGCTCCGCATCGCTCAACCGACGCGCATCAGTGCTATTCTTGGGCGCACGACCAGCATGCTTATTGCGATACCAATGTCGTACGCCCCACACTGGGAACCGTTCCGCCGCCTGGTTTGCCGACTGTCTGACACTCTTGCATTTGCAGCTTGCGTACATCTCTCGAAAAGCCTGGCTCGAAGCGATCGTCGCTCCACGGTCATGCCGTGAACTCCTCACAGCAAGTGCAGATGCTCCACAGCCTGCCACTAGTCCCCGTCGTTTCGCCACCTGTCTGTTAGGTGCCATTCCGGCGACACACTCACTTGAGATACGTCTCGTAGAAACGGAGCATCGCCTGGGGGCACCGTTTGTACACGACGTCCTTGCTCTGGGAGATACGCTCGCCGCTCTTCCTGCGGATGTCAGCTTCACGTGCGTGAAACGTGTGGGGATGTGGGAGCAGCGTTCCTGGGACGACGCCAAGGTACGGAGTGTGGTCAACTGGAATCACACTCACATGGTGAGGTACACTGCGAGGTCGTTGTTGGATCCTCGCTCAATCGAGTCGACCTGCTTGACTATCGGCTCCCAGTCGGCGACGTCCATGAACTTGTCCGCCGAGTCGGTGTGGGTGTCGGGGAACGTAATCTCCTCGTCCTCGATCGCCTTGGCAGCCAGAGACGCCTTGGAAGGACGGCCACGCTTCGCCGGTGGCTTGGACGGCGTCCCCATGGACTGCCGACCACGCTTCGCGCTGTGCTTGGGCAGGTTGGCGAGGTACGCGTCGATCATATCTCGGGCATGCTCGCTGCAAGCGGAACGGGTGCAGTCGATGGGAAACATGTCGACCGCACCATGTCGCCCAGGGGATAGTTTCGTTTCATCGAGAAGGCCGATAGGGGAGGGTAGAGAGGCGGAATCCGGAGACAGTTGAGGTAAACAATCAACAATGAGTGAGCGTTGCGTCAGCGCTCGGTTCACTGTCCGAACCAAACAAACGTACAGGTTGGCCTCTGGCTCCCACGTGTTGTGTTCCGGACCATAGCCCTTCCACGAGACGAGGTCTGTCGTCAGCCGGTGCTGTTTGCGTACGCCGTACACTTCCAGCGTCCTCGCTGCGGGTGTTAACACATGGTTCCGTGAGCAGGGTAGGGATGTCAATCCAGCCATCTCGATTACGTCCACAACTTCTCGCTCTCCTCACTCCGTCCAACATAGTCTCCATCCGCTGGTGAGAGGAGGACCATGGTATGTCGCGCTGGGACCTGCGCAGGCGTTCCAGCAGGCCCACCTGTCCTCGACCCAAACAACTTCCCCCTCTCGTCTTCCCCTGCCATCGTCCCCTCCCCTCGTCCCCTCTCCTAGTCTGCTCTCATCGTCCCGCCCTTTCTCGCGACTGCGTTGGCAGCGGCGAGCACAACCAGGCCGCGCGCGAGCAAGCTCGGCCAGGGGCGCGGCTGAACCAGCTCGCTCCTCCACTCCCAAGCGAGCAGTGGCCACGACGAGTAAGGCATCTCGCCCAGGCGCTGGACTGGGGGACCTTCCCCGCGCCACCACGCGACCTCCGCCCCTCCCTTCTCATACCGCCAGTCTCCGCCCCACCTTCACTCACGTCCTGCTTGTGGCCCGCAATACCAGCGACCTCATACTCTGCCATCAGCGCGCCCCCTCCCCAACCCACCGTCCTCCTCCTCGCTCGCGTCGGCCTCGATCACGTCCTCCTCGATCGGGCCGGCATCCTCGGCGATCACGTCACGCTCGATCTCGCCCGCCTCGGGGTAGTCGTCGGCCATGGTGGGTGGGTGCTTGGGATTGGGCCTGGTTCGAGCGCGTAAGGGCGCTGGATGACGCGGGAAAGTGTGGAGGGAAGGCGGGAGGGGAAAGGTGAGGGGAAGGCGGAAGCTCGGGGCGGGGAGGGCTGAGCGCGCGCTCGGGGGTGGGGAGGGGTGTGTAAGGTGTCTCGGCGCGCGGGGGAGCGCGGGAGAGGTGGATGTGGTGAGAGATGGATGACAGGTGGACGGATGTGTGAAGTTGGAACGCGGTTGTGTTGACCCCTACGTCAGTCATGTTGGGATGGAGTCAATTTGCTTCCGCCGCCGACCTGCGTGTAAACGACGCGGTTTAGGGCCAATCCTCCAGGTACCTGCGGGACGCGAGTTATCACTTTGTGTCCCTTCTGTACGCACAGCCCTCGACTCGTGCTGCTCTGGTACGCTTCATACTCGTACATGACATGACACTCTACTCTAAGACCCATCTACCACCGCCCGCGGCCTCTCCCTCTCCCTCTCGGCGGGCCACCTCTGCCCCGAGTGGGGCCCATGAACGGTGGGCTGCGCATGCCCGTGGCTGGCGAATACCCCCCAAGAGCGGGGGGCGAGGCGTGCCCACCCGGCGGCCGCGGAGGGGGGTAGTATCCAGCACCGTACGGCGGGCCCTGCTGGCCGTAGGGCGCTGGAGGAGGGGCGCCGTAGTCGGGGCGGTACTCGGGACGGTGCTCTGGCCTGTAGTCTGGGCGGTAGCCGTAATCAGGTCTGGGAAGTGGGGGAGGGCCGGGCGGGAAGGGGGGCATGGACATCTGCTGCTGCGGTGGTGGGCGAGGGGCGGAAGCGGCCGCGAGGGCGGCGGGGTTGAGGCTCGCCATGAGTGCCTGGAGCTGCGCGTTCTGGAAGACTGGCGCGCCGGGCGGGGCGGGGGGCGGGGCGTGCGGTGGGTGAGGTGCTGTGGGAGGGGGACGTGCAAGATGGGGCGGGGTGTGGTGCGGCTCGGCGGGCGAGCGGCCGGGCGAGGCGCGCTGCGAGACAAACACGCCCAGCAGGACTGCCTGACCACGCACGTCCTTCGGGAGCGCGAAGGCATCGAGCGTGTCGAAGAGCTCTGGGGTGTGGTCGGTGGGGCGGAGGGGCACGAGGTAGAGCTCGCGCGCGGTCGTGTTGGGGTGGAAGATGGCGTGGCGGCTGGGGTCAGCTTGTTCGGAAAGCTCCTAGCTGGGCCACAGGAGGATAAGAGGACTCACTCGCGCTGGATGTGGAAGTTGAGGAGGGCATCCCACGCGCCACGCTCGTCGGGCGTGGCCTTGGGGTCGAGCGTGAGCGCGACGGTCACCAGCTCCTTGGTGCGGTCGAGGCGTCGGTCCGCGAGGTACTGCAGCGAGTTGGAGCTGGGCACGCGCCCAGTAATAGCGATAGAGGTCTGGGGGAGGAGGGCGCGGAACTGCTCGGCGGGGAGGGCGCGCCCAGCCGCCTGCCGCATCAGGACGGGCGGGGTGAGGCGCGACTCTTCGGCAGGGTTGGATATCTGGTGTCAGCTGGAGATCTGTGCGCTCGAGATGTCTTACGCCGCCGCTCCACACCACGGGGCGGGCGAGGAAGTCGGCCATTGGGTCGGCCTCGCCTTGGACCCCGTCGAGCCCGTCGTCGTAGTTCACCTCGCCGGTCGCGAGGTCCGAGAGGTCGACCGCGTCCTGGTCCTGCTCCATGTCGTACTCCTCCGTCACCTTGGCAGAGGTGCCCCACGCCGAGGCGAACTCGACGCTGGGCCGGTGCGTGATGACCGGCGAGCCAGAGGAGAGGGAGGCGCGCCGCGCGACGGGCGACAGCGGGGTGGAGAGGGAGGAGCGGCGGCGCTGGAAGGGCGAGGCGAATGGCGAGTGCGGCGACTCGACCTTCACCGGCTCGGGCGTCGCCGTGCCCCGTGCCCGCTCCACCGGCGACTTGGGTTCGTCCTCGTGCTCGTCATCGTCGTCCTTCTCCCGCTCGACCTCCTCGAAGCCGTCCCGCCCAATCCGTACGGCATTGTACTCTGGCTCGATGCGCACTGCCTGCCGCAGGCTCTCGGCGCGCTGTGCCTCGAGCTCGGCGAGCTGCTCCTCCGTCGCGAGGTCCTCGGCGTTGAAGAGCGCGACCTTGCTCGGCGCCGTGGTCCCGTCCACGATCGCGGCCTTGACCGCCGCCCGAGTCTTGGGGAGGGACGAGTTGAGCAGCGTAAACTGCGCCTTGTACCGGTTCCCCGCGACCTCCTTTGGCCCTTCCTTGAAGTGCGCGAATAACGCCCCCTCAACGTCCTTCCCCCATTGCTCTGCGCCCGCCGCGTCGAGCTTGTCCCCGAAGAGCCGGGTCGCAATCTTGGTCAACTGCGCGAGTACGTATGTCCGCGCTGCTGGGAGCGCGCCCTTCGGTCCCTTGGGAGTCGCAGGGGTCGCGGTGGCCGACTTCGCCGAGCCTGAGCTGCGGCGCGTGTCGATGGACGGTCGATTCGGCGCCACCGGCCGGACCTCAGGGCTCGCATTCTTGACACCGGCCTGGGCTTCTTCCTTGGCTTCTTCCTTGGCTTCTTCCTTGGCTTTGCCCTTGGCCTCGGCCTTCACCGGCGACTTGGTACGCGATCGCTTGGCGGGTGACTTGGTGCGTCCGCGCAGCGAACGCCTCGCTGGTGGCTGAGATGGTGGCTTGGCTGGCGACTTGGCTGGCGTGGGGGCCTCCATCTCGTCTGCCTCCTCGTCCGCCTCCTTGCCCACCTCCATGTCGTCGCCGTCCTCCTTCTCCCCTTCGTCCTTGTACTCGTCCGCATCGCCCTTCTCGAGCTCGTCGGCGGCCTCGGACGACTCGCTCTCAGATGCGCTCCTCTCGTCGTCCTCGTTCTCGTCTGCGTCGTTTTCCTCTTCCGGCGCCGGTTCAGCCTCCGGCTCGGGCTCTTCCACCTTGGCCTTCTTCGTGCGCGTCGACTGATGTCAACTTCGGAGAGAAAGCACGATAGCTCACCGTTCGCGTCGGAGCCTTGCGCTTCGGTGCGGTCTTGGGCTTGGGCTTTGCCTTGGCTTTAGATGTGGGCTTGGCTTCGTCCTCGGCCTCAGCCTCGACCTCGACGTCGGATGGCGGGGCGGGCGACGGGAAGCTTGAGATGTCGTGGATGTCTGGCGTCAGAATACCTGGAGGGCTCGGGGTGGAGAGATGGGGGGTACGGATGCACTGGACGGGTGGGGGTACAGGGTGGGGCGCGGGGTGGCTAGCTCTCGATCGCGATGACGGCGACACAGTACAAGGTGGAGGTCCGGTCTCACGAGCACTCAAGTTACACGCCCACCCACATCACACACATCGCTCTCTGGGCGCACATGCCCCCCGTCCTCTGTATTGATAGTGCAGCTCGGCAGCGGCTGTGGGCAGTTGGCACACTGTAGGGTCCACCTCCACGGGCACCATGAGTTCGCGATCCCGCGATCCGCTAGCGACCAGACCAGACCGCGATGACAGCGCGTTGCTACTACAAATCCGGGGTACATAGGCTGGAGGAGGGCGTGGGCCGGGACGAGCCACTTGGCGGCCCCGGCGCCGTGCCGGGTGGCGAGGGTGGGTGCGCATGCGCATCGCCGGTGGGCAAGGAGGAAGGAACACTTACACGTCGTCGTGGCTCCCGTGCGCTCCGCGCAGTCCGCGCACACCCAGTTGTCTGCCGTCAGCTCAGTGTCCGGTGCGCAGCTGCTGCCGCAACGGCAGAGGCCGGGAGGGAAGGTCGGTCAGGCGACTCACGGATCTTCTCGGCCTCGTCGTCGGTTAGGTCGACGCAGCCAAAGTGGAACCAGTTGCCGCACTGGCCGCACTCTATCATCGGCCCCGTGCGGTACTCCTTGCACACGCAGTACTTGGATTTCTTGGGCTGTGGCGGCGCCTTCTCCTTGGGCGGTGCCTTGGAACGGGTCGCTCTCGCCGGACCTTGGGCCGCCAGGAGCGCCTCGGTGCCCTCGCTTTCGAGGGCGCGGGTGGACTTTGTGCGCACGCGCGTCGACGCGCGAGTGGGCGCCGTGTCCGTCATGGTCAGCAGGTTACTCGATGGAAGGAAGGATGAGGGAGCAGGATGCTGAGAAGTGGTTGTTGTGAAGCGGTGAGTCAGGAATGTTATGCACACGTGACACGTAATTTACAGTGATATAAATACTTCCGCTGATGCTCTCACTCCGGCCTCCACCTTGGCTTCCATGCCTTCTCCAGTGTTCGCTGATCCACCCTGGTCCTCTGTCAGACGCACCCCCTTGCTCTCTCCGACGCCCACTCCGGCCTTGGAAGGCCAGGTGACGCGACGCTCCGTGAAAACCAAGTCCTGGTCCTCCAAGATGGTCTCGCCGCCCTCCTCCCTCGTCCGCTTCCGGCTCTGGTGATACACCGCTGACACCTCCTCGGCCTCCTCTGGAGCTCCGTCTCCGCCAGGCCGCGGGAGCCAGACCTTGGTCGTCGTCTTGGAGATGGGGTGGTCGTCCTGCGCCCAGGGTCTGTTCCATCAGCTGGGAAATGGACGTCTCAGCTTACGAGGGCTGGAACTTCCATGTACGCGACGGCGCTGGCCTGTCTAGCAGGCGCATGGCCTTCGGCTCTGGCTTTGCACTGCCGTTCGCAACGCGCTTCGTACGCTTCCCCTTCCCTTCTCCGGTCACCTTGACCTCTTCCTCGTCCTCCCAGAGATCCGGCAGCTCATTCTCGACGCGCCAAAGCAGCTCGTGAGCCAGCGCGGCCGGATCTTGAATGTCGGTCGGGATTCTGCGGTAGATTGACTGCCTCTGCTTGTCCTCGGTCGCGTCGTCTGTCATCTTGTCCACCTCCCCGATCAGGAAGCGGGCAAGCACGAGGAGACCGCGGAGAATACGCTCGTAGGGCGGCTTGACGGCTGGAGCCTTCGCTGTCGGGCGATACGCCCGCAACTGCCGCAGATCGTTTGTATACCGGTCTGCAACGTACCAGCACAGTCTAGAGTTAGCTGTATCCCGCGCCAACGTTACCTGTCGAAATACGGGAAGCTAGCGTCAGTCGTCTGCCGACTCTTCATTAACCTACCGGAACCGCTGCGGAACGCGGGTATCGATTTCGATTTGCCGCAATCGAAGTTCTGGAACGTCAACTGAGTCCCCCAGTTTCGCTCACGAGTCGGGATGTCGTAACTGTGAACGAAGTTTCCGCCAAAGACGATGCTATCAACGGGAGTGTAGCCCGCATGGATGTAGCCCGCCGGGATGATCCTGCTGGTCAGTGCTGCCGGCGTTATGGCTCACATGGTGTCTCCCGCGACCAGCGTGACCTTCCGTACCTCGTCGCACAGATCGGGAAGCCAGGTCGACTGTTGGAGCTCATGTGACCCACTCCAGCGCGCATAAGCCGCGAGATTAGCCTCGGTAGGTCTGACGAAGAAGAACACCTTGGATCCGGTGTGCACGTTGTAGTAGACGGAGCTCGCAGCAAAGTCGACGTGCCAGTCCTGCAGGTAAGCTGGAAGTGGACCCGTGGCAGCTTACGGTCCATGCGTCCCTCATTCCCATCTGAAGCGTCAGCCTCTTGTTCCAGGTCTTCGGCTGCACTCACCAGGCAGTACAGCTGCACCTTCGGCCACTCGTTCTTGGCCTTGCCCTTTGGTTGCCCTCCATCGTCGAGCCCATCTGCGGCACGAGCGGCAGCGCCCTTCGCAGCCTCGGGCCCACCAGGGAAGGGCCAGAAGTTCTCCACCCAGTCTATGTCGCTGACGATGCTGGGTGGGCGAACCTTCTGAGCAAGGTCGGTGCCGGAGATCTCCAGCGAGATGATGTTATACACCTTGCTGGACGACGCGGCATTGGGGTCGGAACGGTCCTTGACGTACTGGGCCCACTTCTCCAGCGGCCACTGCGACGACTGCTGGGTCGCGACGTCTGCGTGAGTTTCCCCTGTGGCGATGTAAACTCACCGATGACATCGACCATGCGCTGGGGACCGACGAGGCGAGAGACATCGTCCACAGTGAGGCCAGGTTCGGGGACCTTGCCACCCATTGAGGTGATGCCGCCATCCTCTGGCCGTACAACCAGCGGCTCCCGCGTAGGCCCGTAGAACAGTGTCGGAGGAAGGTGTGCAGGGTATGGCAGTTCATCGACGGCCAAATCGGACGCGGTGACTCCCCACTCAATCCACTGCTTGCGCAGTAGACTCCCTGGAACGCGAGGGAAGTTGCCTGCCGTCAGCTAGGCCAGCAACCCAGTAGCTTACCCTCCTTGATCTTGCGGCCGTGCTTCGCCGGATTCTTGATCAGGTCGAGCCAGCTGCGCGTTGGCGTCGCGTTGTGGTTGTGCATGTTGTAGTAGTCGGGACGATCGAGCGCAGCGCGGCGCTTCGGCCGTCCCGGCTCCGGTGTAGCGTGCCCGTTGGCGGACGGCGTGACGCTAGCCTGGGGCTCGAGTCGCGCGCGCTTGGTGGTGGGCGACGCTGAGGTGCTCTCCTGCTTCACCCGCTTGCGGCGCAGCGTAGCATGCATCGGGTTGCGTGGGGGCTTGGGGTTCTCTGGCGACTTCGAGTAGTCGATACAGGGCTTGCAGTACCTGGCGTCAGCTCGTCGAGTTTGGATAAGCTCACCATCGATCCACCCGGTCTGCCCAGTCGAACCACTCGCCCTGCCCACTGGCCTCGAGCTCCTGGCGCAGCTCGGCAGGGACAGTCTCCTTGTACTCCGGTACAAGGATGGTGCAGACGCAGTGGTACCACTTCTTGCACTTGGAGCAGGCGATCCACTGGAGCTCCTCGTCGTCCTCGCTACCTTCCTCAGACGAGTGGGGCTGGACGGGCGGGCCGGCGGTGGGGCAGATGGGGCATGTTTCGAGCTCTTGTCTCTCCTTCCCCGCTGCCATGTTGACGGAGGAAGGATGTGTGTTATGAGTGGGATGGAGCCAGTGAGAGTAGTGTCGAGGCGAGGATGTAAGAGAGAGAGAGAGACGAGTGGGGGTCAAGCGAGGAGGTTTCACAACATGAATGACGCTCGTCGGAGACGGGCGGCGATCCAGGCACGGCGATCGCTGTGCTTTTTTAATCCACGTCATCCAGATTGATAAAGAGCGGAGACAGGGCGGGACTTTGACGCCGCCACCCAAGAGTGGAGGGAGGGTGACATCCACTTGCACCACCCAAGAGTCCTTGCAATCACATCTCCTTCTCCATCACTCCATCGTTCACAACTGCTCTCAAGCTCTGCACTGTACTCGCTCAGTGCCCTCTACTCTCTCCACATCTTCTATTCAGTTTTATGCCTCCTTCATCCCTATACATCGAAGACCAACTCGACTACTCTACCCTCGACCAAGACTATCTCGACGACTACGACTATGATGACGACCCCTACTACCCCGAGGTCCCTTCCTCTGCGGCCAACCTCGGCCCAGCCAAGAAGGTCAAGCAGCCCAAGAAGGGCGGATTAAAGCACAAACCCAAGGACAAGGTCGACGAGCAAGAGGAAGACGAGGGCGGCCCGTGGTAGGTTTTGAGGCCACACACACGTGCTCACGTCAGCTACCTTCTCAATCTACCCAATGACGTCCTCCACGTTCTCCTCGTTCGCATCCCGCCCCGCTCCCTCCTCCAGCTCGGCGCTACCTGCAAGCTCCTGCACGAGGAGCTCAAGAGCGAGTCGGTGTGGCGCCAGTGCTACATCAACCGCTTCCTCTGGGATGGCGCCGCCGGCAACGGCCGTGCTAGAGAGGAGGTAAAGGCCCTCGTCCAAGGATGCACTGGCGTTGGAGGCCGTGGCTGGAAGAAGGAGGCTCTGTCCCGCGAGGGCATGCTTGAGTACGTTCAGCTATGCGATATCCGGAAGTAGCTGACTCTCAGGCGCTGGCTAGTGTCGCGCAGCTCGAACGTTGTCCACCACCCCTTCCCGGTGCTCATCAACAAAATGTCGCTCTCGTACCCGCCGCTCCTTCCTCACGCCAAAGCGCCGATGGTCGTTGGCAAGATGAGCAAGTCTGGCTCCAACTCTCCCGCTGGCTCTAGTGCCAAGCTCTCGCATCGCCAGCGTTACGAGGCCATGAAGGCCGTCTCGACGCGCCCCGCTCCAGCTCTCTACTGCGCGAGCCAGGAGCATGCCGCGGTAATCAAGAGCGACCCCCTCACAGGGAAGGTCTCCAAGGGTGTTTGGGGCCCGACCGAGGAAGGTAAGTTAGCATGTCTCGTCGATAGCTGACTCCCAGCCAACTTCCACATCCGCCCGCAGTGGGACCCGGGACTCGCATCAGCAATCTTCCTCCCCAAGCGCTCGCAGAACCACATCCTGTGGGGCCTCCTCAGCGGCTCCTGCGTTCACACCACGGTGCAATCGCGCACGCACGCTAAGTACGGCGGCCGCCCGACGTCCATCAATGTCATGTCGCTCCCCAACGACATGCACGAGGGCGCCATCCTGTCGATCTACCAGCCGGAGTCGACAGGCAGGGACCCCATGAAGTGGGTCACCGGAGGTCTCGATGGACGCCTGAAGTACTGGCAGTTCAACCCGGGCTCGGCCAAGTCGGGCAAGCTCACGCCGACCGAGGGCGTTCCTGCGAGCATCACCTGCGTCTTCAGCTCCGAGCCTGTCGAGAAGCCCTTCAAGGAACGCTCTGAGGAGGTTCGCCTGCGTCAGATTGCCAGCCCCGACGGCATCCTCCTCGCCGCCTGCGACATCCAGCACGATATTGTCTGCGGCGTGACGCGCGATGGCGATCTCCGCCTCTGGTTCGACGCCACCACCAACCCGCGCGAGGTTCGCCTTGATGTGGGCTCCGAGGAAGACTACGGAGGTGTCACTGAACTCAATCTCATTACATCGCAGGACGCCAACGGCCTTGTCGCATCGGTGCTTATCCACCACTCGCGCCACCCGAACTTTGCTCGCCATGACATCACGCTCGACGGCGACTCACACAAGGTCAAGACGATTTTCTTCAGCACCGAGGGGGAGGCGCCGATTACCTCCCTGCAGGCCTTCCTCACGCCCACGTCTCCCATCTCGCAGCCTCCCGGGGCCCAGCAGATGTCGGCGCGTATCATCACGCCCACCGATTCTGGCGTCGCCTCGCCAGCCGCACCGGACGTCGAGGTGGAGAATGTGCGCAAGCCTCCTGCGCCAGCGGAGCAGTTCGGTCGCGTTGTCGTGGGCGGTGACCTCTATGGCCGCGTCTACATCTGGGAGTGGGATGGCCGTCCAGTCGGCGACATTGTCAAGCCCATCCGTGACTGGCGTGTCGGTGACGGCAAGATCACGTCTGTGGAGATGTCATGCGGCCTGATCGCTGTCGGGGCGCTCAACGGCCAAGTCTGGGTGTACGATCCCCTCCCGCCTCAACCCACGCGCCTTCGCAAGCTGGGATCGCCGGCCCACCTCACCCCAGGTGACCTTATCGTCGCCGAGAGCGACGAGCACCGCGCCAAGTTCTTCAACGTTAACCACCTCATCCTCGAGAACGATCTCGTCGTCGCTGCCATTGGCAGAAACGTCCTTGCTTGGAAGGCTGGGACAGGCAAGGGCCGCCAGTCGGGCAAGAACGCCAACGTCAACCGCCGCGGCGGCCCCGGTGGGGGCCGCAGCGAGTTCCGGGGCCACTCACGTACCCTCGATCTGCGGGATCTCCACCAGGACGCGGTCGACTCGCATTACGAGATCCGCGCGGAGAACGAGGCGACACGTGCCCACACCTCGCACGAGGAGCAGCACCTCGCTGCAATGAGCGACCTGGGGTTGGCGGACGGCGACGACGCCCTGCGGTACGCGCTTATGCTGTCGCAGCAGGAGGCGGACGCGTCTGCCTCTGCCGCTGCGGCCCGCGCGTCGGCTGCGTCGTCTCCGGAACACGCAGGAGCGGATGTTCCGGGAATGGGAGTGCCTGAGGCTTCCCTCGATGACGGTATGGGAATGAGCGACGACGAAGCTGCTGCGATCCAGGCAGTGGCGGAGTTTGAACGCGCAGAGGCAGCGCGGAAGGCGGCCCGGGCTCAGGAGGACGAGGATGACCTGGCCGAGGTGCTGGAACAGATCCGCCTTGCAGAGATGGGCGAGGCAGCTTAGACGGGAGCGGAAGGGGGATGTAGCGTGTTATCGAGCCCGCGATGTCTGCACGTTGGATGACACACTTCTGAAGTCGGGAAGCCTTTGTGACCCTGGCTGCCAGGGGTAATTATGCAATACATTTGCCTAGACTCGTTTGAGATCATGTTTACACGGAATCTAATCAGCCCCTCCCTTGGAGCATTACGCCACGGACGCGAATGATTTTGGCCCCCATTAGGAAAGGAAAAAGGATGTTATTAGCACGCATAATATTAGCAAGCAAGTTGGGGCGTGGTGCGTTGTGCCGGCGGCTGCGGACACGATCCACCCAAGCACCAACAAACCACCATCACCCACCCAAGCACCCCCTGTTCCCATTCCCGTACTCTCTCTCTCTCTCTCCTCTCCTCCTCTCTCCTCCCTATCCTCCTCCTCCTCTTCCCCTCCACTTCATCCCCACAGCCGCGTCTCTGGGCTCCGCGACCCAAAAGATCGCGTCGGCTGACGCCGCCGCGCCCCCGTCTACATCAACAAAACCCCCTCGCCCCTCCACCCACACCCACTCCACCAGTCCCACTCCATCACTCCACAATGGCGCCGCGCCGCGACAAGCGCGCGCCGCTCAAGCCCGCCGCCTTCCCGTTCGCGCCCCCCTCCCCCCCGCCCCGGCCACCGCGCACCCGCCCCACCCTCCGGTCCATCGCGCCCAGCTCGAGCGGCGACCTCTCCGCGCCCTCATCCGCGTGCTCAGCGGGGCCCAGCACGCCCACCCGCGCGTTCAGCCGCGGCGAGATGCTCACGTCGCCCAGGTTCGACTGGGACGTGCCGCGCCCACCCCCGAGCGACGTCGAGCCAGACTACCCCAGCCTCGAGTTTCCCAGCCCGCTGCCCAGCCCACGGTGTAGGTGTAGTCTGCAGATCACCCTTCACCCTTCCCAAACCCACTCCCAAACCCACCTCTTGCACTCCCCGTCGTGTCGTAGCTGGGCGACAATTGGCGCCGGCTCTTCGCAACGCCCCTCTTGGCTCTTGGGAGCGCCCCGCTGACAGCAGTACCCCGCGTCGACTTCCGTTCAGCCCCCGCGCCCGTCGTTGCGCGCGGCGGCGCAGCGTTCACCCCTCGTCCCGCGCGCGTGCGCGAGGCGTCCCCCGCCTCCCCCAACCGCCTGGGGCGGAAGATCAGCCTCAATAACCTCGGCGCAGCATATGCCGCCGTCGAGGCCGAGCAGACGCTGCACCTTGAGGCGCTGGAGGCCGACGAGGCGGTGGAGGAGCTCGAAGATTTCGAGGACGCCGACGACACGTTTGGCTCGGGCAGCTATCCAGGCCTCGCGCGGTCGGGGAGCTTTCCCGGTCTGGCGAGATTAGGCCCGCCGGTGGAACTGCAGAGCGCCCCCGCGCCCCCTGCGCCGCAGCCAGAAGAGGAGGACAGGGATGACGAGGCGGACGTCGAGTACGAGTTGGACGCAGACGAGGTGGATCTCGAATTGGATATGTAGGTATCACCTTGGCACACCCGCTGACTCCAGCCGCCACTTGTCGCTCACCTCGACGTCGACGGCCAACACGTCGTCCTCGGATGGCGGCTCGGCACCCACCACACCAGGGCGGAATCGTGACCTCTCGGCACCGCTGGTGCCAGCCGGCGCGTTCTCGCCGGCCCTGAGTGCCGTCAGCACCTCGACGATGAGCAAGAGCGGCACGACCGACAGCCTGAGCGTGTGCTCGCCCACCGAGAGCATCGAGATCATGTCTCCCTCTTCACCACCACCATTACGCGCTCCCAGCGTGCCCGCCACGCCGCGGAACGAGGCGACGGGGTACGCGAGCGACGAGAGCGACGAGATCGTGCCCCGCCGCCGACTCGTCGGGCGGCGCATCATCGTCAGTGACGACGAGGACGGGCCGGCCCGTCCACGAGGGTTACGCGGGCGAGTGCCCGCTGCGATTGCGCGCCTGAACGCGCTCAACAGTGGGGATGACGAGGAGCCCGAGTTCCTCATAGACTCGAGCATGGACAGCGCGGGGAGCCTGCGCGAGTTTGTCCTCTCGGACTCGGAGGTCGAGGAGGACGTCGCGGACGGCGGGGAGGACGAGGACGAGGAAGCATCGTCGTCTGATGTGGACTCGGACGAGCCAGCCGCAGGGGATACATTGCCGATCCCCGTGATCAACCTTGTCAGCGACAGCGAGGACGACCGGCCCTCGCCCCGCTCGCCGGCGGTGCTGACCTTCTCCCCACCGCCACCACCGGCCTCGATGCCGGACATAGGGTCGCTGTCCCTCTCCTCGCCCGCCAAGCTCGCGCCGCCGCCCCGCCCCAAACCGCGCAAGCAGATGAGCCCGCGCGAGTGGGAGGCGCACCGCGTCAAGTACGCGCGGGCGCTGTTCGACGAGCTCGACGCCAACGTGTTTGACGCGCGCCTCGGGCGCCGCGGGGCGGGCTGCACGATCAAGTGGGACAGCCGGATCAACAAGAGCGCGGGGATGGCGCACAGACGCGCGACGCGGCACAAGGACGG
>JAMALN010000952.1:0-14438 GCA_023630115.1 Cutaneotrichosporon sp. PK4640 | reverse complement strand
GGCTGGCTGGCGCCCTCAGGAGCCAGTAAAACAGCCCGGAATGCACCTTTGTTCTCCACACTTGCGACGCCACCCCCACGCCCGTGCCTGCGTCTGCCCTCGCTGGGCGGGGATGGCCGGCGAGAGGCAAGCATCGTCACCGGCGGCAATGCGCTCGCGGCGAGGGGTGTGCAGCTGTGCACGCAAGCCTGGGATATAAGTGTGCCTGGCTCTGGAGTGCTCTTGATCCACAGCCACGACGCGACGGATGTGACTGGGTGTCGTGCATGCCACTTCACAGCTGACGCAGTTCGCCAGCGAACAGGCGCTCTCACTGCAGAAGCGCCGCGCCCGCCCGCGATGACAACCGCGAGCAAGTTCCGCCAACACACCTGGGTGCACGCCACGAACGATAGCTCGGCAGGCCACTCCACCTGACCTATAATTGAGCGTGCCGGAACAGATACATGGGCTAAACGGATACTTCTGACGGCGGCGATCTCACCAGCTCGACATGCCGCTCATGTTGATGTACTGCGTCTTGGCGTAGTCGGGGGTCATGGGGCGCGTGTCCATGGCCACCACGGCGGGCGGGACGGCCGCGGGGATCACGGCGTCCGTCACGGTCGGGCTGTTCTCGCGCTGGGCGGGGGTGCGCGGGCGCACCGGGGTGCGCGTGCCGCTGAGGCCGCCTGTGTGAGCAGTTCGCAATCTTCAGGCGAGGCATCAAGCACCCGGACTACTCACGAGGCGTCGCCTCGCCGCGGGTGAACGAGCTGTGCGGGAACATTGTGTGGGGTGTGGGTCCTCGTAATAGCAGGTCCCCGACGCCACGGCTCTTATACGCGGCCAGCCTCAGCTCTCACGAAGGCCATATAAGGCCAATGAATCTGGCCGGGAACGAGGCTCGTGATCGCGCCCCCGGTCATGTGCCGCCCCGCCTTATCTGGCCTCCCCGGACCTGATGATGCAACACCCACGTTCGACACCAGACAATTGATAACAGCGAGCATGACATCTTCTGCGTCACAGGTGGTGCGCGTAGGCGCCGCTCTCGTCGTCGTACGACGCGCGGTGGGCCAGCGCGGGCATGGGCGCGGCCTCGGGGACGGAGGGCTGCGCGACGGGCTGCGGGATGTCGCCCATCGACGTCGGGAGGTCGACGGGGATGGGGGTGGGGACGCGGACGGGCGTGCGCGCGTGCAGGCCGCCTGGGATCAGTGCTTCTCGACGGATCGACGGACGCACGCGGCGTCGCTTCTCCGCGGGTGAAGCTCGAGTGGGGGAACATGTTGGACTGCTGGACTGTTGGACTGTTGGACTATTGGACGGGGGGGCGACCCCCTCGCCCACCCCACAGCTATATCTAGCTCGGTGAGGCCGCCATCAGCTGACTCCACGTCTCTAAGCGGGCCGCGCGTGCCGCTTCCTATGCATAACCGCCTCGTCTTCATGGCTTCTGACTATGTACAACTGGCTCACGCGAAGGCATCTGGAAGCATCTCGATCGCCGCCGCTGTGCTCTTCACCGCCGTGCTTGTCGGCAGCTGCAAGCGCAGCCGCGCTGGCTACTTCTTGTCCATCCCCGCGTTGCGGTGCTCCTTGTCGCCGTGGTAGCTCTCGGCGTGGTGGGCGTGGTACGCGCCCTCGAGTCCCGGGCGGTTGTCCGGGTCGTCGAGGAAGTCGATGCCGAGGTTCGAGAAGCGGCGGGGGCGGCCAGTCTCAAACTTTGCATCGAAGATCTCGAAGTCGCCCTTCATCTGGGCAGCGGGCTCGGCCTGGCGGTTGGGGACTGGGTGAGCGCCGAACCCGAGCGCAGCGAAGGAGGCGGCGAGCTACCCCGCACCAAGCTACTCACCTCCGCGGGTGTTCATCGCTGGTATGCTGGGTGAGAAAGTGAGAAGTGGCAAGCTGGGCAAGCGTGTACGGGGTCAGATGCTCTTATACCCAGACCCGACCCGTCGTCATGGTCACATGCGTCATGAAGAGGATGACCACATAAGAACATCACGCGATTACTGGCCGATACGTGCCGTGGTGCCTGCGACATTCCGCGGACTGCTTCTGCTGTTCAGCAAGTGGCTGGCGTCGTCCCACATGCTTCTGACGGCGTAGTACTTAAAGAGGCACAGTCGCCACCTTGCCACCCACCACCAACGTGCCACTCATCCACTGCCATTCATCCGCCTTCACGCCCACCTCTTATCCACGCCATGAGCTGTGAGCCAGCCTTGCGAGCCGCCCCTGACCCCAGCCTGGCCGCCTGTGTGGACCGACGACTTTGAGTATTTCTTCGCGTTCGACCCGTCGACATGGGACGAGCCGGCGCCGGCGCCCGCGCCCCAGCCCGAACCGGAGGGGAAGTAATGCATCGATGGGACGTAGCTCCCGACTGGAAGGAGTGGGGCACAGTGGTGGAGAGTCAGCAGGCCGACAGTGCGGCCACGAGATCAGAAGCGGGTCCCAAGGGGGGAGGATGTCGGTGCCCCGCTTACCCAGTACGAGGCAGCGCGAAGCGCCAACGTCTGTCCATCCCACTGCAGAGCTGGATCCCCACACACAGCCCATCCGGCCGTACATGCATGCGCCCTGTCGGAGCTCCTGCACATGCGCCAGACTGTTTGGAAGCCCGCGTCCCGGCGATCCAGCGACACAGAACCAGGGATGAGATGCTTGACATCATTACGGTGATCGACATGCGCTGAGCACACACGCATAGCACGAGTTCACGGCGGATACGAGCAAGAGCTCGTCTCTCTCGGCGGCGCCGTATCCGTAGCCACCTCAAGTGGCCCCTCGACGGGACGGGCGTGGCAGGCGGACGAGCCCTCCTCCACTAGCGCCGGATCGACCCAAGTAGACGCTGTCGTGGCGGACGCGCGACGTGCGGCCGGGGGGATCGCCTCTGTGTGCCACGTACAGCGGGCTGGACGTCAGGCTTGCGGACGGGGAGCCCGTCTCCGGGAGGAGGTCAGGCTTCTCGTGGTGCGAGGAGGAGCTGGCACGTTGCTATGGCGCCCCACAATGCAAGGCGGCGTACGAGCGTACGTCGTGCCGCTGTCGGGCCGATCCGTGGTCTGGCCGGGCGGAACCTCCAGTCTGCTACTCCAACCGCGCGAGGTTGGCCAGGTGCTCGAGCCCGAGGATAAGGAGGGTGTGTAGACGATGCGGGTGTTCACATCATGTTGTGCTCAGGCAGAGCTCACTGCTGCGGGCATAGCCGTGCACATCCAGTGCTACTGGGGCGTGAGTGCACGTCCAGCGCACAGAATCATGTTGGATGATAAGACGTCATAGTACATTCTTATCACCAGATCGCCAGCTACGACCCACATTCCGCCCCACTCCCACCATCACCATGCGCACATGCCCATGGGCACTCGGCCGCGACGTCGGGTCAAGCATGAAACGCACAATGAAACAGGCTGCTGAAATTACCACCTTCGCGTTGCCGATTCGCGCAGCGGGCCGACCCGTCCCCAGTGCCCGGCGGGTCCATCCTACGCACCAGGGCCAGAGATTGGCTGTTCGCTTCACACGCCCTACCGTCCCTTTGCTGCCGCCTGCGGCCTGCTGGCATCGTGCCAGGCCATGCATCTCTGCCTGTGGTGGGCCTGGTGGGTGATCGCGGTCCTGAACCTCACAGGAGCTGAACCTCACAGGAGGCGCTGTCTGGACCTGAAGCGCGCCAGTGCCATCGGCGTCGGTTGGGGGAGAGGCAAGTCTAGGGATGAGCGTATTGGCGCCATCAGCCACTTGGGTGTGCGGTGGTGGCGCGTGTTGTAGGGTGGGCGCTGTCGTTAGGAGATGTAATGGGGGAGGGTAAGTGGCGCCAGCGTGTTGGCGGTGCAGCCGTGAGTGCAGAAGGGTGGACGGTGGAATCTCAAGGCCAAGCCGAAAATCCAGGCGCGACTGGTTTTTCATGGCCTCTGGGTTCGATCACATTGCACAGCTATGGCGTGGTTGGACGAGCGGTGCCTGAATATCCTTTGGCACTTGGCAGGGTTATTCGCGGCATACCGCCCCCTCCCCGTCCTCCCCTTCATGTCTCGCAACTCTACATCCAGATGCAGCTCGTGAGAGCGCGCGACGCTGCGGCTCGCGTAGTACGTCGGCTGCGGCTGACCGCTGATCGACAGCGCACAGGCCGGGTGCAGATCCTTTACGCTGGTGCGAGAGCGACGGGCAAAGGGGGGATCTGTGCGCGCCGCTCTCTCGTGTGCCCTGTTTCCGACCCATCCGGCAGACTCGCTTTGGACAGAGGAGAGACAATTGCAGGCGTAACGCGTGACCTGCACACTTGCATATCTCACGCCACACATTCCACCTCCCCTCCCTTCCTCGCGGTCCTCGCTTCCACGTCGACGCCCATGCCCCAGTGGCCAGTGGCGATCGCACACAGGCGTGCGATGACGACGTTGGCGCATGGTCCGTGAGGATCGCCGGCTGGGGCGAGCACGGTGCAGGGTGACGTGAAGCAGATCAGCAGAGAGAGGAAGAGGTGGTGTCATTGTCGGCTGGCTCGGCGGGGTAACTGGGGCGATTGCGAGATCCAAAGGCAATCCAGATGCAAAGGATGGGAGGGGGTGGTGGAACGCCAAGGGTGCACGAGGCGCGATCGCTGCTAGATTGGCTCTCTGGGCTGCAACACGAGTGGTCAGAGGTGGGAGAGGTGGGAGAGGTGGCCCAGGTGAGGTGATTGAGGTACTATGAGGTGCGGGAAGGCGCGGTTCAAGGGGAGTCTGCGACACTGTGGACGCGCTGTAGGCGGCTGTAGGTCGCTGTCCGCTGTCCGGCCGATGAAAAGTGGGACAAGTGAATCCATGGGATGGGGTCACACGTTGTCATGGATCATCGTGGATCCCTCTGCTCTGCCCTCTGCTCTGCCCTCTGCTCTGCCCTCTGCTCTGCCCTCTGCTCTGCCCTCTGCCCTCTGCCCTCCTCTGCCCTTCGGGGCGATGCCGCACTATAGCGCCCGCAGTACCCAGTCCACTCCCCTCTCCACGCCTACACTCGTTCGTTCACCTTCCCTCCCTCCCCTCCCTGCCGCCCCGTCAACTATATATCGCATCATCTCTCTCCCCATCACTCCCTTCTCTTCTTCACTCTACCACATCTAGTCTAGCATCTCGCCTCCCCCTTCCACACTCTACTCGTACCCACCCCAACCCACCCCATCAACCTACACCACCATGTCGTACAACAACGAGGTCGAGAAGAACTTCTCCAACCTCTCGGTCGACGAGAAGCAGCAGACCTTCCAGGAGGGCGAGCAGCAGGAGCGCGGCTGGTCCAAGACCAAGATCGCCGGTGTCGCCGCCGGTGGCCTCGCTGGCGCCGCCGCTCTTGGCGCTGCCGGCTACTACGGCTACAAGAAGATGAATGAGGACGACAACGACGAGGAGAAGGCCAAGAACGAGCAGCAGCAGCAGCAGAACCAGCAGGAGAAGACCGAGGGTGAGTCCGATTTCTGGGGTGTGGGGCGCACCAGGAAGACGGTGGAAGGGGGCACAGCGGGGAAGGCTAGGAGTGCTGGGGCGGAGCGCACGGCACAGTCACGGGTGCGCGTCTACTATCACCCTGGCTCCCGCCTCCTCCTTCCCTCCTCACCCCGCACCTTCCCTCAACCCTCCACCAGGCGTCCCCGCGACACGTCACCTACCTTACCCCACCTCCTCCCCCGTCACTGGGCCCCACTGACATGCAGAGAAGAGCGAGGGCTGGTCCAAGGGCCAGATCGCCGGCGCCGTCGCCGGTGGTGCCGCCGCCGCCGCTGCCGTCGGCGCCGCTGGCTACTACGGCTACAAGAAGATGAACGAGGACGACGACAAGGAGGAGAAGAAGGAGGAGCAGGAGGGCGAGGGCTGGTCCAAGGGCCAGATTGCCGGTGCCGCCGCTGCTGGCCTCGCCGGCGCCGGCGCCATCGCCGGTGGTGCTTACGCCATCAAGAAGCACAACGACTCGGACAACGAGGAGGAGAAGAAGAACGAGCAGCAGGCCCAGAACAACAACAACGACCAGAACAACCAGAACCAGAACCAGCAGCAGGACCAGAACCGCAACCAGCAGCGTGAGTGCTCGCCATCCTCGGCCTTGCTTCCTTCCTCGACTAACAACCCAGAGTTTAACTCCAACAACAACGGCAACAAGTCGAACGAGGACATCCAGAACGACCTCGACGAGGAGCAGCGCAAGCTCGACGAGGAGCAGGCCGGCCTCGACCGCGAGTGGTCGGAGAACCGCCCCGACGAGTCGGACATCCAGCGCCGCCAGGACGACAAGGACCGTCGCCAGAACGACAAGAACCGTCGCCAGGAGGAGCACGACCGCCGCTGCGCTGGCAACTAAGGTGAGCACTGGCGTCGGTGTGGGATCTGGGAGGGTAGCCAGCTGACAGACCCAGCCGTTGACGAGCCTCTGAGGCATGTACGAAAAGGAGTCACGAACATTCACGAGTAGCGTCAATAGTCATCGCAGTCTGATGGGAGTCACCATGTGACATAGCATACACACGCCCAAGTGAGGCATGAGCGAGGCAGAGGCGCAGAGTGCGACTGGCGCGTCTGTGCGGTGTGCATGCAGTGCAAACCGTCGATCTGTCGATCGCCACTGATCACTACTGATCTCTTGACTACGCTCGGACCGCAGTCCGCCGCAGCAGCGTGCGCAGTGCGGGGCTGCTATCAGATTGTGCCTGAAACCATGCTTGACGCAAGACCACTGAGCTAGCCTGCGAGCCAGACTGACACAGCTGCTCCATCACTTGTGGCTGGCAACTAGCGCTCTAGGGCAGCTATAATACACCAAGGGCCGCGCCAGGCCGAAACCCTCCGCCGACGCCGACGCATCTCCGCTCCGACCCCGCTTCCCGCGCCCGCGCCGTCCAGGTGGACCTAGGATGGGTGGGGCGACTGAATTGACGCCACCCACCATTCACCATTCACTCTGTGCGACACCATGAATCCAAAATCTCGCATCAATCTTCCATCCTGCGTCCAGCGTCCAGGCTGCCTTCTATTCTGTGCTATCCTGCAGGCCTGCCTGTCCACCGTCCTGCGTCCACCGTCCTGCACTCGTCATCCCCGACCAACAGACCAGCGAGGCAAGCTCCGCCCTGCGGCCCTTGCAGGGTGTGTACTTCGCTTGCTCAGTCTTTGACAACAGATCCTCGAGCTCCCAAGCTCCCAGGCTCACACACTTCACACTTCACAACGCACACAGCACTACTCACTTCTAACCGTCGTCTAGTCGACGAGGATCGCCGTCGCCACCACAGCCGGGTAGCTATCAGCCACTCGACCTCCCTCGACCTCCCTCCCCCTCCCTCCCCACCACCATGCTCCTCCTCGCCCTCCTCCTCCTCTCCACCGCCCACGCGCTCTGCGTCGACCCCGCCGCCGTGCGCGCCCTCGCGCCGCGCCTCGCGCCCGTCAAGGCCTCCTCGCAGGCGGACTGCATGGTGCGTCCCCCTCCGACGCCGCTGACCCAGACCATCTGCGCCGCCGCCGGCAACCCGTACGCCTACTACGCCCCCGCCTCCTGCTTCTGCGCGCAGGACACGGTGCACGGCGGCGACGCCGTGTCCGCGCCCTCGTGCGGCGCGGCGTACGCCGTCCTCCGCACCCACAGGGGCAAGGCGCGCCTCGTGGAGAACAGCGCCTGTCCCCCCGGGCAGATGCAGTGCAACACGGCGGTGCCGGGCGAGTGGGCGTGTGTGCACGTCAACACGACCGTCAGTGAGTCGGCGGCGGTGCGAGTGGGGGAGAGGGAAGACTGACCCCAGCGTCGTGCGGCGGCTGCGTGCTCGGAATGTACGGCGTCCCCGAGTCCACGTCGGGCGAGGACTGCCGCGCGCTCCCCGGCGTGGCGCCCGACGGCGCGGCCTGCGTGCGCGGCGTGTGCCACGCCACCGCGTGCGTCCCCGGCTGGTCGCTGCGGCGCAACAGGGCCTCGAGCGCGTGCATCTACCACATCTACGGGGGCATCTACCGCGGCGACGCGGCCGCCGAGGCGTGGGTCGCGAGCCACATCGCGCAGTGGGCGCCGACGCCGACGGCCGTCGCGCCGTCCGAGGTGCCGTGGGCCGAGGAGCCCGAGTTCATGGACGAGGACGAGGTGTTGAAGCTCATCGCGCAGGTGCAGAAGAGCCGGGCGGAGAGCGGGGAGCGCCCGCTGCCCGTGCAGATTGTCGCGGCGGCGCGGGTGCAGGCGGACGCGGAGAGGGCCAGGGTGGAGGCGGAGAGGCCGCGCGTCGTGGCGGGCGTGGATACTGCCGACGAGGAGACGCCCGGGGCCGAGGGGGTCGCGGAGGAGCCGGTCCGCGCCGCGTTCGAGAGCGCCGACGAGGAGACGCCCAGCGTGCGGATGGGGACGCTGCCATAGGACGCTGCCATAGGACGCTGCCATAGACGCCGGAAGATGTATACATAGATGCGTGTTTCGACGCTCCTGGGCATCACCCTCACGCTTGGACGCAGCCTTCGCTCGACGGCGCCTCCAAGCGCCCAAAGGCGCACCCCCCCACCGGCTCAACCACCGCTACACCACCCCATGCACCCCACGCCCCGCCGCCAAAACACTTCTGATGCATCTACTCTTGACTAGCTGACCTTCTGAAAACCCAATCTATCTTCTGACACAACACGACACTTCTAGCGGCACGGGTCGACGCACAGCACGCCGCCCGCCTCGCTCCACGCATACCCCCACTCGGAGAGGAACGTCTTGACGCTCGCCCCGAGGCGCACCTTGCTCGCGCCGCGCGCGGGGTCCTGCTGCCCGACGTGCTTCTCCTCGCCGACGAGGACGTACGCTGGGGTCAGCAACTCTTCCTACACTAGACTCACCCAGTCCGCGGTAGTTTTCGCGCTCGAGCTCGGCGAGGAAGTGCGAGACAATGTCCGCGCCCTCGCTGCCGTGCAGCGTGTGCAGGTCCAGGAGGCACTCGGTGCGCTCCTCCGAGCTGAGCTTGGCGCCGTCGGGCACCTTGTTGGCCGCCGCGACGCCGAGCACCACGCCAAAGCCCGCGCCGCACTCGCGCCCGCGCTCGGCGCGGTCGCGTGGGTCGTCGGACCACGCAGAGTCGCGCTCGCGCACGGCCTTCTGCGCGTCCTTCATGCGCTCCTTGACCAGAGCGTTGGCGGCCTCGTGGCTCTCGCTCAGCATCTTCTCGTTCAACGCCTTGCCCTCGCGCGAGAAGCGCTTGGCGGCGGCGCCGTCGCCGCGGCGGAACGCGTCGGCCGCACGCGCGAGGCAGGCGTTGCGCGCGTGTCCCAGGCGTATGGACGCAGCGCGGGCGGTCATGTACTGCTCGTTCGCGACCTGGCCCGTCTTGAGCGTCGGGAGGAGAGAGGGAGGATGCAACTTGACGCGGTTCGACGGGCGGGGCTGCACCGGCACAGAGGGCGCTGGCGCCCCCGCACCCGGGATGGGCGAGAACGAGCCCGTGCCGCCGCCGAAGCCCGCACCAGGGGCCCCGGGCGCAGGCGAGAAGCGGCCACCGGTCGCGGTAACGGTCGGCACAGGTGCCGCCGGCATCGGGCGCTTCACGGCATTCGCAAAGCGGTTGCGCGTGGGGTCAAAGCGCCCCACATGCCTGTTCAGGCGCGCGGCTAGGAGGTCCGGGAAGTCGTCGCCCGCACCGTATGTGCCGTGCACCGGTGGCGTGCCCGGCCGCGAGCCACCAGGCGAGTTGACGTCGAGGCGCGCCATCGCCGCGTTGACCACCGACGGGTCCATAGCGGGAGGAAGGTTGTGCATGAACCTGGTACTGTTAGCGCGATGACCAACACACAGCGCGTCTACTCACTCGCAGTTGGGGCCCTTGGCACAGTGCCCTCGCAGCCAGAACCGGCAGAGCGCGCGGTCAAGGTCATGACTGATGTCAGCTGGGATGGAAGACGCCCTTGCTCACCTAAAACGGCAGTCGGACCGTCTGCACTCGCCGTTGAGGAAGTACCTGCACATCCGCGTGGGGCCAACGTTGCGCGGACCGCCAAACCCTGCGCCGGGGCCTTGGAAGTTGCGGCCGCCCTGGTTAAAGTAGCCCTGGTTGGGGGCCAGGCCGTGGTTGACCCCGCGCCCGTCAATGCCAATCAGGGGGCGCGGAGACGCGACGCGGTTGGGCGTCGACGCGCCTGACCTTGGCAGCGTGTGCTGTGCGACTAACATGGCCATCGCCGCCTCAAAGTCGTACCCGGCGTTGTGGAGCGCGCTCTCTAACTGGTGGCGCGGGACGGTGGAGAAGACCTGCGCGAGCACGTCAAGCGGCGTCATGCCGTTTGACGCGTTCGTTGGGTCCTCCTCCTCCTCGTCCTCCTCCTGGCCCTCGGCGGCGCCGAAAGGCTCAAACGGCCGCGCCTGGGTGTTGAGGCCCGACGGCTCGGGGTGGAACTTGGGGAGCGACGAGCCGAAGGGGGAGAACTCCTCGTCATCGGCCTCGTCGGGGACGACGCCGCGACTCGCGGGGCGCACGGCCGTCGGCGAGGAGTAGTCGTCGCGGAGACGCATGTGCTGGCGCGTCGGAGTGCCAAGAGGCGAATGGAAGGGGCTGGACGGGTCGCTGATGAGCGGCGCAGCGATGGCGCGGTTCGAGCCCGTCCGCACCATACCCTGCGAGCCCATCATGAACGGCGAGCCAGAGCGCGGAAGGGGCTCGGGCACAGAATCACGCCACGGATTGTCGCTGGGCGCAAAGTTGGTGTTGCTCGCGTTGATGCTTAGGGAAGGGATATTGACATTGCGTCCGCTGGGCGTCGGCGCCGCAGGCGACGTAGAGGGGTTGAAGGACGCGGCTTTGACGTTGAGCACGCGCGGGGATGACACGGGCGAGCCAGAGCTGCTGTAGCCCGATGACGATGCCGGGGCCGGTGGCGCTGGTGGCGCTGACGACGCACTGTCGACTCGGCCGAGTGCTGACGGCCCGGCGCCATAGGTCGGCGTCGAGGCTCCGCTCCCAAGCGTCACCGGCGAGTGGGGCCGGGCGAGTGGCGTGCGCGCGCGTAACGCTCCCACGCCCGGGGGTGTGAACGGGCGGCGCGAGCGTGTGGGAGTAAAGCTCCCAGGCTGATAGGGGACGCCGCCCACGTCGTCTGGTTGGTCAGCAGTGCTACCACCCCAAGCTCACCGCGATGCCTATGCATGCAGTCCAGGCAGACTTGGTCCATGAGGAGCTCGTCCTGGATATCAGCTGTGCGCGAATGTGTGACGCACCTTGCCGAGCTCGCCCATGGGTTCGCGGAGGAGGTCCTTGATGTCCTCCTCCTGCTCGTTGTCGAGGAGGGCAATAATCTTGCGGACGAGCTCCTCGCGGTCCTCACGGCTGGGGATGACCGGCGCGCGGCCGTTGGCGAGGGCCGACGACCCCGAGCCCGACGACGTGGAGAGCTTGCTTTCGTCCGTCGACGCGGCGTCGTGGAGGCCGTCCTCGTGGGCGCTGTCATCTTCCTCGTCTGATTCGCCAGACGAGGACACACTCAGCGGGTGCTGTCCCCCGGCCGTGGGCGGGGCACGCGGCTGGAGCGTCGCATTGTTCTGCACGAGCTTGAAGACGTAATGCGCGAGGTGGGGGTTGGTCTCGAGGACCGATGTGTCGGGCATGGTGAGGTGAGTGGGATTGGGCGTGCCTGTTGCTGCGGGGGTGGTTGAGGACGGTGGGCGGGGGTAGCCAGTGAGAGTGGGTGCTGTTGAGAGCGTAGATGTTGATGATTTGAAGAGGCTCTAATGTGCCAGTGTCAATGGGCCTTGTTTGTGCACATGGGCGAACGAGGGAGAGTGGCAAGTGATTGATGGATTGGTTGTGCGAATCAGTCGAGCGAGAAGGTACTCGAGATTGCCGGCGTGCCGGTTGGAATGCGGAGGCGAGTGGGGCTTTGGGTGAGGGTGGCGAGAGAGCGACGGGGGGCGGCGTGGAGGGGGGGTATGAGCGATGCGCACGAGACAGATGGCGATGGACCGTGTTGAGTGTTGTCTGTGCGCTGTTTAGAGAATGCGAGTTGAGAGGGAGGAGATTGGAAGAAGATGAAAGAGTAAACGACGAGGGGAGAACAAAGAGGTAAACGTGGTGCGCGTTCACTCTCCACCGTACGTACGGTGAGGGGGGGGGCGTTGGAGGGCGTTGGAGGGGGCGTTGAGGGGGCGTGAGAGAGTAGTATGGGCGGGTGTAATTGCCTTGGCGGGGCCTCAGACTAGCCAGTAAGCTACGCCCAGTTAATCTGCTCCCGCAACCTCTACCCCCCACGTGGTTCTGCCCCCGCACCCGCCCCTCCCACTCCATACCATCACCTCGCTCGACCTCCCTTCCACTCTTCCATCCACCATGTCCACCGCAAACGGCACCCCATCCGCCTCCCCCGCCCCCGCCGCCGCGCCCCCTCTGCCTCCCGCCGCGTCCCCCAACGCCGCTGCGCCTCCGCCACAGGCGCAGCCCTCGAGCTCGAGCGTGAACGCGAACGCGAGCCAGGACAAGGAGAAGGACAAGGAACCGGCCAAGGACAAGGACAAGGCCAAGGAGGAAAAGGAGAAGGAGGGCGAGGAGGAGGCGGACATCTTTGCTGCGCGGCGCGAGGAGGAGAACGCGCGGCGGGACCGCTCGCTCGCGGAGTTCCTCGTCATGCTCGACGGGTACAAGCCTCTCGTCAGTTGTTGGGGGTGTAAGGAACTGACAGCAGATCCCCGAGGAGGTCACCGAGTACTACCTCCAGCGCGCCGGCTTCGAGACCCAGGACCCAAGGCTGTGAGTGTTGGTGAATGAGGGGTGTTCTGGAGCAGGGGACAGGGGTGGAGGTTGCTGCGGAGACCGCGCGACCGTACTCAGTTGACTCACCTTCCTTCCCAACTGAGTAGTGGTGTTGGGCTTTTGGCATTGTCCTTCTTGTGCGAGTAGAGCGAGCTACACTCAATGGCATGGGAGTGAGCGGGAACCTGTCTCGTCCGCGGGATTGACACACCTTCCTTCATCAGCTCCAATGACGGAAGAAGCTAACCGCAGAAAGCGCCTCCTCTCGCTTTCGGCGCAAAAGTTCATCTCGGACCTGTCGCGCGACGCGTTCCACTTTGCCAAGCTGCGCGTCAGCAACACGGCGGCAGGCCGCGGTCGCCCCTCGGCCGGCGCGGACCGCAACCGCGTTGTCCTGACAATGGACGATCTCTCCCTCGCCCTTGGCGAGCACGGCGTCAACGTCAAGAAGCCCGACTACTGTGAGTGCTTCAGCTGCCGTGCTTTCCGTTGAGCTGACGATAGACCTCTAATCCATTAACGGGCCCCATCCATCCTGTATGTATCATATGCATGGCTACATGTACAACTACAATTATGCCTTGGGCGAGGGCTGGACAGCAGTGATGGACGAGATGGAGCCCATGCTGCGGCGGATGGGAATCTTGGAGCGGTTTGAGTTGCGCTCGGCAACCGAGCCGAAGAGGGAGGCGCGCGAGGCGACGAGGCCCTGCTGCGGCACGGGCGAGTTCCAGCCGCCGCGGTCTAATGAGAGGCGGGAGGGCGCGTCGCGCTCGCGCTGGCGGATAGCGGGGGAAGGCGAGTCGGCGCCCGACGCGACCGAAGATGCGCGGCTGTGCGCCCCGGGGCGGGGAATACGGGACGCCGACTCGGGGCGGCTCGGCGAGGGGGGTAGACGGGGATACATGGACGTGGTGGGGCTCCCGCGCGCCAGCACGAGCGGCACCTCGTTCCGCGAGCTGATGCTGTGGTTTGGCGAGTGCTGCTTCTGCACCCAGCGGCTGGTAGCGCCGAAGCTCTCGCGCCGCCACGGTAACGGCGGCACGGCGGGCTGGTACCTGCTGCTGCTGGAGGAGACGGAGGACGAGCGCGGAAACGACCCCGACACGGATCCGACACTCGCAACGGACATGGGGCGCTCTCTTGGCGGTGCGCCGTACCCGATGCTTCTAGCCGTCGAGCGGGGCGGTTCCTCGGTCGTGTCCGTGTCCCACCCGCTCACGCGTTCTTCGACGCCCTGGCGTGTCCGCGGGCGCGGGATGTCGAGGGGCGGCAGCCGTTCCCGCGGTGGCGGCTGTGGGAAGTCGCTGAAGCGCGGGGTCGGGACGCGGCGCGGCGTGCTCACCGGCGAGGAGAGGGCGGCCTGCCCCTCCGCGATGAGGCCCTGAACGCGGTGCGCCATGGCTGCCAGTCTCGCGTTGGTCTCGTCGTCCGTGTCACTGGCGTCGCTCCCGAAGATGGGGTCGAGCGTGGTGTTGGATGTCGCGGAGCGAGTCTCCGTCAGTCCCGTGAAGCCCGAGATCCCGCTGGTATCTGAGCCGAGCGACATGGGCTGGTCCGACACGGGTGTCATGGGCGCGCTGACGGCGAGCAGCTCGGCGATCGTCGGACGCTTGGCTCGCCTGCGGCGCCGGGAGGCAGACCCTGGCGACGAGTGGTACCGTTTCCTTGGGGAGGTGGAGGACCCGACCGAGCCGGCATACCTGCGCCTCGGGGTGGCTTC
>JAMALN010000951.1:0-15871 GCA_023630115.1 Cutaneotrichosporon sp. PK4640 | reverse complement strand
CATCATGTACTACTACTACTGGGCGACCGCCGGTGGCGCCAAGATCTGGGTGAGTGTGCCGAGGGCGGCTTCTCAAGTTCCCCAAACCCGAAGAGCAGTCGCGAGATTGGCATCTGCCTCTCTTGACACAACCTTGTTTATCCCGGAACAACGCTAACCCGCAGTGGAAGAAGTACCTTACCACCATGCAGATCACCCAGTTCGTGATTGACCTCTTCATCACCTACTACGCGACCACCAACCACTTCTTCTACAAGTACAACATCAACCTCCCCTGGGTCAAGGACTGCACTGGCGGCGAGGGTGCCGCGCTCTTCGGCTGCGGTCTCCTCACCTCGTACCTCTTCCTCTTCATCGCCTTCTACAAGGCGACCTACAAGAAGAAGGGTGCCCGCGCCGCCGCCGCCAACGGCGTCAAGAAGACCAATTAAGCGGTCCCGGCAGCAATGCCCCTCGCGTAGACGGCGTGCCGCGCACCGGCGGCGGCCGGACGGACACGCCCCCCAACCTCCTCCTCCAACCTCATCCACACCACGGAGCAGCGCTTGGCTGCGGCCGTGCCTGCATCTTTGGGTCTGCATTTAGCACTTTTACCACCACATCACCCCCTACCTAGCACCCGTTAGCGTGCACCTTTCCTAGGCAATACCCCCTTAGAGCACAGAAGGATGCACTGCTGCAATAATTACATCCCAGCCTAGTCTGTAGCCTGCTTGGTCCCGGTCCCCGAGGAGAGGGGCAGGCGACCGCCGCCCTGGGCCGTCTGAAGGTCGTTAGCGTCCTTGATGAGGAAGCGCCACCACATCTCGCCCAGTGGGATGGTGGCGAGGTGCCACAGCGAGTGTGCGTCGAGCGTACGCCGCAGTGGGGGAAAGTCGAGGATCTCGAGCGACATGGCCAGCATGGTGAGCAAGACGAGGATCGATGGCGTGTTGGCCTGGCTTGGGCGCGCGGTCAACTGTGGGTTTCTTGGCGGGTAAGGGTATGGCCAGGCGAGCACCTTGCCGCCAAACTTGATGGGCGGGATGCGGATGTAGAACGACAGCGTCCAGAGGATCCAGAGGGTGTTGGACACGAGGCCGAGCACCATGGCCACGCCGACGTGGTAGCCGTAGGGAAAGTGCGCAAAGCTCGACACGTAGACAAAGTGCGAGAGCACAAAGATGCCAAACGCGGCCGCGACCTTGAAGCAGAATGGGCTCCGAGCCCTGGGCGTCTGCAGCCCAAAGATGCGCACGACAGCGTAGAGGAGCATGAATGCGACGGTGGTCATGGCGGAGAAGTAGTCGAGCTTCTCGGTCAAGGGTAGGTCTGTATCAGCATCTCGTCTCGTTCTCGGAGCTCACCTCGAGAGTGGAAGATGGTGCTCCAGAACCAGGTGTTGATCTGCACCAGCGCGGCGACAATGAGCCACGGGTGCAGCCCGTTGTCGTCGCGCACGTACTCGGTAACGTTGAGGAGGCCACGGTAGTTGACCGCGAGGTTGCCGAGGGAGAAGACGACGCTCATGGGCTCCTGGATGCCCCAGACGCGGTGAAACGCCCACTTGCCAAAGAACTGGTGGTAGGCCTCGCGGCCGGCGTCGCCCTCGTCCGTGAGTCTGTGCCCGCAGACATACGCGCAGTCGTCGGCACACGTCCAGAGGAGTGCGCGCAGGTGGAAGGGCAGAGGGGGGTGATGTGGTTCGCAGCGCTTGACCTCGCACAGCGAGGTGCAGAGCTTGAAGGAGGGGTGGCGGTCACCAGAGGACGCGAGAGCGGGCGCTGCGAGCGCCAGCAAGGCGAGGAGGGCCAGGGCGCCGGTGAGGCGCGTCCGCGTTGGCATGGTGGTGTGGGTGATGGAGGATGGGGAGGAGAAGGGTGGGAATGCGACGCCGGGTAGGCGGCAATAGCGTAGCCCGAAGCCTGGGGAGGACGTCAGAGATGCGGAAGGGTGAGGATCCGTGTGTCGAGGTGCTCACTATGGGTGGATGGCGAGATGGATGACAGTCAGGTGACAGTTGTGGTCGCGTCCCGGGTTAGGTGTTGTTGATGTAGGGGAGAGGATGATGACGAGGGTGGGCGGGTGACGAGCGAGCTGCCGAGAGTGAGAGTGTGCAAGTGGGATCCAGTGACGTTCAAAGACTGTCGCAGCGGGCAACGATCAGACGTGAGGGGCTCGACGCCCAGGCACAGCGCCCCTGCCGCCGGGCCATGTTGCACATTCCGCCTCCACTCACATCTCACTCGTCAACTCTTATTCTCTCTCAACCTCACAAGCTCACAATGCCCGCACTCGAAGACGAGGAGCCACCACCGCGCCCAAGATCGATCCCGCTCACGACGAGATACCCCCACCTCGATGCGAGCGGGCTCCGCACCCGCACGCCGTCCCCGGAGCCATGGACGCCACGCGACGAGGAGGAAGAGGCCGAGCTGCTGTATCGAGGCGCTAGCTCGGCGCCGCGACGGCCGAAGCGGCTGCGCAACCGCTGGATCACGATACTGGGGTTCAAGCTCCCGCTCCCGCTGTTCATCATGCTCCTCTTCCCGCCGGCCCTCGTCGGCCTCTCCTTCCTCTTCCGCTTCCCCGCCCTCCCCCACCGCGACAACCTACCCATCCTGTCGAACGGGACACACCAATTCCACCCGACCACCATCCTGCTCTCCATTGACGGCTTCCGCCCAGACTACCTCGAGCGCCGCGACCTCGTCCCCAACGTCTTGTCGATGGGGAAGGAGGGCTTGAGGGCAAAGTCGATGCAGCCCATCTTTCCCTCTCTCACCTTTCCGAACCACTGGGCCATGCTCACGGGCCTGTACGCCGAGAGCCACGGGATCGTGGCGAACGACTTTTGGGCGCCGGACGTGCAGGACGAGTTCTCGAGCCGGAGGAAGAGTAGCTGGGACGCAAGATGGTGGTGGGGCGAGCCGGTGTGGAGCGTCGCCGAGCGTGGCGGGCGGCGGGCCGCCCAGATGATGTGGCCCGGCCCACCGACCACGGCGGCTGGCATCTCGCCGTCCTTCTGGGTCGAGTTCAAGCACGCCGCGCCCCTCGAGAAGCTCCCCGAGCTCCTCTCGTACTTTGACAAGCCGATCGACGAGGCGCCGAGCCTCATCCTCTCGTACCTCCCGGATGTCGATGTGGCGGGGCACGCCGGCGGTCCGGAGAGCAAGGCCGTCGAGGATGCGCTTGCGCGCGTGGATGGATTCGTGGGCGCCCTGCGAGCCTCGCTTGCAGAGCGCAACCTGACTGAGATTGTGGATCTCGTCGTGGTCTCGGACCATGGAATGGCGGCGACGAGCATCGACCGCCTGGTGTTCCTGGACGACATTCTCGGCAACGGGTTTGAAGACCTTGAGCGCCGCGACGGCTGGCCGTCACTCGGGCTGCGGTTCCGCGACCAGTCGCCTGTGGACAGGTATCTTGAGCTGCTCAAGACCGCGTCTGAGAACGGGACGTTCTCGGTGTATACGCACGACACGATGCCGGGGCGGTGGCACTTTAACCACGGTGCCCGCGTCGCACCAATCTACCTCGTCCCCAAGCTGGGATGGGTGATCACGGACCATGTGAGTGTTGTCGCCAATTGATCAGATAGAGACTGAGGACGCCATCTGACCGCAGGACGAGCTCGACAAGAACAGCCACAACGGGGTGATGGACATCAAGGGTGCGCACGGGTATGACAACACGCATGCCGAGATGCAGGCCATCTTCTTCGCGGACGGGCCGTGGGCGGAACGCGTCAAGGCCGCGGCGGAGTTACATGGGGACATGTGGGAGACGACCAGCCCGGCGGTGCTGAAGCGTGAGCTTTGGAGGCGAACATCATGAGCTGACATCAGCGTTCCGCAACCTCGAGCTGTTCAACCTCATCATGTCGCTGCAGAGCTTGGAGCGCGTCGCGCCGCCGAACAATGGGACCAAGGGGTTCTGGAACAAGCTTGTAGACTAGCTTGTTCTGCATGGGTGTATGCATATGCTATGTCGTGTGATGGGCGCCTCGTGGCGGGCCGTGAAGTTGCTGAGAGGTGCTAGGGGGTTGGGAGGAGTGCGAGGCGGGCATGGTGAGCCGGGGCGGCCTGTCTGGGCGGACCGCAGCGAGCGCTGAGCGGCCAGCGGCGAAGCATGTCGAGAGTGGTGTGCGACCCATCGGTCTACCCCTCGTCGTCGCCCTTCCTCGTCGTCTTGAACCCATAAAAGTCCCCCACCCGCCTCGTAGCGTGATCCAACAACCCCCGCCCCTCCCCCTCCTCCAGCCGCGCCTCCCCGCGCGCCGCCACCGAGTCCTTGTCAAAGACCACCTCGCCAGTGCTGGAGAGGAGCGCGCCGACGTCGTGCACCTCCACCTCGTGCACGAGGTCCATAAGCCCCACCAGCTCGCCGAGGTCGCGCCGCAGCGCCGCCTCCTCCTCGCTCCCCTCGGGGGGCGGGTTGAGCGCCGCGAGCCCGTGCAGGCGCTGCAGGAGGGCGCGGGAGATGGGCGCGGGCGTAATGTCGGTGATGGGCGGCGGCTGGGGGGCCGGGAGGCCGAGGTCGTCGGTGGGGATGGAGGGGCGGAGGGGGTCGTGCCGCGCCGGGTTGGGGGAGGAGTGGGAGCGCGCGCAGGCCGTGGTGGAGAATGTGCGCACCGCCCGTGCGAGCCGCGTCGAGAGCGCCATGATTGTTGTGTTGGTAAGGTCGACCTCGGACTGGACGATGGAATGGTGGTCACTACTTTCCCACGGTAGGGGCCGGTTCCGCCCAGGCCCGATAAAGTCGAATGTCGGATGCTGGACCACACATACACCATGTTGAGCAGGAGGACGACGGCCGTGCTCTCGCACGCTTACGCGACCGCCTCGGCGTCGACCTCGGCCGGCGAGGCGGCGACGACGCCCCGCCGCAGGCAGATCGTCGACACGGGGGACGGCGACCTCGTTGCTCCGTAAGTCGGCGTGCTCCTTCCACCGACCGCCCCCTTCCCGGCCATGTACTCCGACACCTGCAGCTATGTTGGGTTCTGTCACCCTTGTCCGCGCATGCGCTGTCTGGCTTTCCCCCGCTCCCACAGGTGTCCCCGACCCCAGCGACTTGCGCCCCCCTGTCCACGCGCCCGCCTGACCGAGCCGCGCTAACCCCAGCCCCGACCCGCTGTCCAACATCCGTCCCGTGCTGTACGCGGCCAAGCGCCGCCGCCGCCCCTCCAACTCGCCGTACTCGGCCGCCGAGTTCCCCGCCGAGGCGGCAGGCAGCGCCGCGCAGATGCGCGCGCACGAGCTCGAGCTCGCGTTTACGATGCACCGCGAGCGGGTAGACATGGCGAACCACCGGTTCTGGGTGAGTGCGACTGGCGAGCACGGTCCGAGGAGAGCAAGGTGGAGGGGATTGGAGATGGGGAGCGTCGAGGAGCCAAGAGGGCGAGACGGGGAAGGGCGGAGGGCCGGCGACGGCGCCCCCATGCCGATGGACGGCAGCATGGTTCCCGGGAGCGCGGTGCTGCGAACTGCTGAGGTTTCGCGGTGCTGCTCGCCTCTGCCCAGCGCACTTGCCTGCCAGAACGCTGCTATCGTCGTGGCAAGTGGCTGTGCCATCTCCCCACCCCGTCCGCCCATGCTGGCCCCCTCCCCTTCCGCGTCCCTCGCCCCTGCCACTGGCACTCGCACTTTGCCCGCTCAGGCCCTCGCTGACCCCAGGCGGCCAACAACGCCGACTTCGAGGCGCAGCGCGAGGAGCGCCTCTCCCGCCTCCCGCCCCCCTCGGACCCGCCAACAGCAGAGGACGAGGCGCGCCGCGAGGCCGCGCTCACCCAGTTCTACCGCGACTGGCAGATTGGCACGCGCGCGCGCCAGGAGGCGTGGGTGCGCGCGTGGTGGCGCGACGTGTGGGATGGGATCAAGCTGCAGGCCCGGGTTTATGTTGCGCGGTGGCGGGCGGGGCTGCGTGGATAGGGGGATGCATTATCACTGCTTACGCTCTGATGGGTGCTGATCTGGTCAACTGCTGCTTTGGTATAGGAGCTGACAACTTGACCTCGCCGATTTGGCGGGTGAGGGGATGGTGTGCGAAGTGCGTTAAGCAGGCCATCAGGCGGATGAACGACGCGATTGTTCCGACTCCCTTCTTCACCACTCGTCGCACAGCTTGATACGCTGGCAAAGATGAGGCCTAGGCCCTCTGTCGCTCTCAGCCCGTCTCTCGACACCGAGGGTTGTTCTGCTCAACTCCTCTCGCAATGTGCCCCTCGTCACACCCTCACGCACTCGCAGAGACACCTCGCACAGTCCAGTGTTACTGCCTTCTACGTGCCCGCAATCCCTCATGCTGACTTCCAGAGTGCGAGCATGCAGCATGGTCTAACCGAATGAAGAACGTAGGGTCCGCACTCTCACTCTCTCTGCATTCGAATGGAAAGTGAACGGTGTCCGCCACAACCCCCTGCCACATCCAACCATCAGTCATCACCGGCCCCACCTGCCTCTCACATCCAAACGTTGACTTGATGTGCCGAGTCGCTCGAGTTCGGTGACTCGACGCTGGGTCGCCAGGAGAAGGCCGTGCCATCGGTTCATATCCAACCCTCGAGGTCGAATGCGACACGGCTGGAGGACGCCCAAGAGTTCGGACAACGTGGGCCTCAGATCTCCCGCGGCCTATTGCAAGAACGTGCGTCTGTGCTAGACGTGACAGGGAGTGCGAGGCCAGCCGCCTGCGAGCCTTCTGCGCATGTTGGTAAGCCACCTCGTGCTCTTCCCGCGCAAAGGCGACACACGTGCGATGATGACACGGCGCCTTCAGCTGATCAGCTGACCCTACGTGACCGACGTGACTCAAGCATGACAAGGATCTACGCTCTACTTGCTCTATGACGGGAGGCTAGCACCACTCGGGCTTCTTCCCCTTGGAGTCGCAGTTCCACCTGAAGCTGTGCGGGAACTGGGGTCAGCGTGGATGCACATGGACGCACGAGGTATCCGCGGGCGCCGTGCTCCCAGCGGTCGAGGATGCTGAAAACCTGGGCCAGGCGCGTCGGCCCCACGAGCGCCTGGCGCGCAAAGATGAATGCGCGGAGAAGCTTCTTCTCAAACTCGCCCGCGGACAGGCGACCGAGCGCCGCCTCGATCTGCGCAACGGGCAGCGTCTCGTCAGACTTGGCGAGGGGCAGGATGAGGTGCGCGAGGGTGCCGTACTCGACGTCGGGAGGTGCAGCCGCCACGAGACACCCGGAGAGCATCGCCTCCGCCATGCGCGTGTCGAGCACGCCATCCTGCCAGCCCTCGAACTGGGGTTAGATGGCTCGGACGGGACTCACGATGCAGATCCCCGCGTGGGCGAGGTGCTTTGCAGAGCTGGTGTCGTAGCCTTCCCAGAAGCGGCGGAAGGCAGAGGACGGGTTGAAGACGCTCGTCTCCTTCTGCGGGTTGGGAGGTCGGAGCGACGACCGTTCTGGCTTTAGCTGGGGTCATGACGGAGCGCACGGTTGTAGATCGAGTACTGCTTGCCTCGCGGCAGCTTGGGGTACACGCTGACAGGCGTCGACTCGCGCGGGAAGTAGGTGACGGCGCGGTATGTGGGCGGAATGGGATGGAAGACTTCGGGGTTGGCCTGGAGGTTAGTGAGCGGGAGATGGCGAGTGCAGGCTCCATCGCGGACAGGCGCACTCACAGCAGGAAGCACATGCGCCAGCAGCCCCATCGTCCACCCCTCGCCAAGCGTGCTCGCAAGCGTCTCATACGACGACTCCTCGGACAGCATGTTCTGCGGCTCGGGGACGAGCGTGATCTGCGTGAGCTTCTGGCAAGAATGACAAGCTCACATTAGCGCGAGCATTGACGCCCGGGAACGCAGTTGCTCTGGAGGCAATGTCGCTGCCGTCAGCTCTGCAACGTCCCAGCCCCACTCGATGATAATCGCGTCCGGGCAGGCGTCCCCAAAGTCGGCTGCACCGTCGCCAATGCGCCACAGGACGCGGCGGCACCCGGCCACCTTGAGGTTGTCGGCGGTGCTCGCGTGCGCGTCCCAGTCTGGCGCGAAGGGCCCGGTCGCGCGGACGATGACGTCCGAGCGCGCGCGGAGGGTGTCGTACGTGTACAGTGCGTCTGGGAGGGACGTCGAGTCATCTGGCATCAGAGGCGCGGCGGGCTGGACGCACGGGCGAGGTCTGCGGTCAGTTTCAGCTTTCGCGCCGCTCACCGATGAAGAGCAGGACCTCGAGGGAAAAGGGGCGCGCCTCGTCGGGGGGGTCGTACGGCGATGGGGCGGCGCTGTACCATGATGGGAAGCCGTAGGCGTGGGCTATTGTTAGCCGGGCTTGGGGAGTGCTCACGATCTTCTTCGCGCTTCCAGTCGGGCACCCGAGGTCGTGTGACAAGGGCGTGGATGTATGCGACTGCCAGGACTGCTACAGTGCCCAGAAGGAGTATGGGCGCAAGCCCGAATCGTGGTGGCATCGCTGATTGATGATGGTCGACAGAGCTGTTGATAAGAGCTGCAGATCAGAGACAACGATGGATTGTCGAACGAAAACAACCTCCACCTTGTGGGGTCCACGCCGTCCCTCACGAGCCCAGCTGCGGACTGCGGAATGCAGGAGCCTCCTCTCGGCGACCCTGTTGTTGATTCTTCTAGCCCGTTACAGATAGGTATGCATGAGACGATGTTGATGTGGAGGATGTCACGGCAAGTACAACAGCCTATGGTACTTGTAGAGAAGAAGGGAATATACAGTGGAGAAGGCTTTCCGGTGACTGTGTGATGTTCTAAGAAGTGGAGATGGCAAGGGCAGGCTTGGGGGCATAACTAGCCTGTCCAGGCGGGGCCAGGAGCTTGCGGGATTCCCAAGCACCACAGACGTGGCTAGAAGTCAGCGCTGATCACGGCGTGTCACTTACCGCTTGCCGTTGCCGGCTCCTGTTTCGCTGATGCGACAGGGGCGCGAGCAAAAGGTGAGACCGCATTTGCGGCAGTTTGGAAAGTTGACGCCGTCGGCACCGCAGACGCTGCACTGCACGTGTTTGGTGAGGGCACTGGCGAGCTCGAGGGCTGCCAACTCGGGGTCGATGGATGCGACCGCCTCCTTGGGCTCGAAAGGTAGCCGACGACGGGAGGGTGGCGACATGGGGTTGTCGTGGTGGAGCTGCGGGGAGGACGCGATGATGCGGAGCTGGGGCTTCTTGGCCTCGGGCTTGACCGACTCGAACTCGCGGGGGCGCGCCGGGCGCGGTGCCTCGTCGCTGGGCGAGCGCTGCACAGTCTGGCGAGGTGTAGCCATGGACCAGCCTTCGAGGGTCGGCCACCACGGCTGTTTGGGCGTTGAAGGAGACTCGCGGGCGCTCTGGGCGCGACGCTGCGACTGCTGGATGTCGCGGAGCGTAGTGAGCGCGCCGTTGCGGAAGCCGGCGGGAGTATTCTCGACAACGGGGCTGTCAAAGGCAAGGGATGCCAGGGAAGCGCTCGACTTGACGGGCGACATGAGTCGCAGCGACGCGGCCGTCATGTTACTGTCCGCAACCGACACCCAGGATGCGTTCGATTCGCGACGGCGGGGCTCGCCAGGTGTGGGTGGGAATGGGAACGAATCGGCGTCGCTTGAGGAGAGGGGCGAGCCGCCGGTGGTCTTGAGGATGCTCTTGAGACGACGGAAGGCCTGGCGGATGAGGTCGTCAGGAAGGTCCAGACCGCAAGGTCCAAGACGAATAACGTTCTTGAAGCACATTTCGGCTACTTCGGGAGAGGAGGTGACGCCACGCTGTCGATCAGTGTTGTGCCCAACGGCTACCGCTTACAATGTAGTTGGCCATGATAAGAACGCCCTGGCGACGGGCGTTGGCTTCCCTGCCTAGGCTCGCAGTCGAGACCATGAGGGGCAGATCGAGAAGCTTTGATGCCACCGCGGAGCCGAGGTGCCAGGCGTTGCGGCCTCTCTCCTTGTCTCCCTTCGGGTTGAGGGCCGGGGGAAGCTGGGAATGGGAGATTGGAGGGAGAGCGACGGGGTCGTGTCTCTGAATGTGACCGTGACGGTACATTTGAACCAGCGGCATGAGGAGGTCGTACTGCGGATCAGCGTGACTCCGGACGAGGTCACTCATGCACTCACCAGAAGTTTCACGCGCTTGACCGCAGTCAGTGTGTCACGTCCGTCGTAAGGCCCGTTCTCCGCAGCCGCAGCCATCGAAGCTGCGGAGCCATTGCTGAGGGCGTCGCCGAGGTTGTTGTGTGAGCGCGCCCGGCCCTTGCCCTTGGAATCGAAGACGACGGCGCCGTCCTCCTCGCTGTTCTTGCGAGGGCGCTCCACCTTGGCGATCTGTCCAGCTTCCGATTCGAGGATCAGCCCGACGCCGAGGACGAGCCAGCCAGCGGCCTTGCCCATGGCCTCGACGTTGCGCACAACGCGCTTGCCATCCTTGGGCAGCTCCCAGCCGTTGGAAGACAGGCGCGTTGTGCGTGGCGCCGGAACTTGTTCTTTTGGAGACTCCACGGGTGCGGGTGCAGGAACAGGCGCAGGAGGAGCCCGGAAGAATGACGAAAACCAAGAACGTGAGGGTCCCGTGTCGTTCGTAGTCTTGGCGATGGTTTGCGGGGAATCTTCGGCCTGGGCTAGCCCGGAGCCACGGGCGAGGAGATTTCCAAGTGCCAGACACGCCGCTGGCGACGAGTACGGCGGGAGTGCAGCAGTGGCATAGTACTTTGCGGCGAGCGCTGGCTGATGCGCAATGAGAGCCGTCTGTCGATCAGCTGGTGCGGGGTTGGGGAAGGGCGAGAGTGGGGTGGGGTTACCTACCTGGGCGTCCCACATTAGGGACTCTTCATCAACCTCGGGGTCATCATCGACTGGTGAGGCATTGTCGTCTTCAGGTTCGTCTCCGGCATCACTGCCAGAGTCGGTAGGGGGTCGGTCGTCCGAGTCGGGTGCAGAGAAACCGATAAAGCGGGCGAGCTGGGTGAACGACTTGCTGTGGCGAAGAGCTCGAGGAGGGGGGAGGGTGGAGGTGGGGGAAGGGATACGCCTTGATATGTCGGGGTCTGCCATTTCCAGTGTGGGGGAGCGGGGTGGATGGAGTGACGAGGAGGAGGATGTGGGTAGGTAGAAGTAGGTGGTAGACGGTAGACGAGACGAGTCGAGTCGAGTCGAGTCGACAGAGACGAGATTGAAGAGGGAGAGGAGAGGTGAGAGAGATGAATGCGAGTTGGGAGGGATGGATATGGGATGTATGCCGAGGCGGAGCGAGCGGTTGCAACCGAGGAGGATGAGATTCAATATGGGATGGGATGGATGCTGAATGCCGCGGTCATCTGGGTGGCATAGTGGGATAGGGGCATTGACAGGGAACTAGGGACTAGGTCTGAGATTGCCAGTCTGCAGTCTGGCCGGGTAGTGCCCTCGCATCCAAGCCTGACGACATGGTCAACTTGCACCGGACGACGCTACTACAGCTGCTACCCGAATACCGGCGGCCGCGCTCCATGTGCTATTGCTGATGGGGTGGGATGAGTGGGATGAGTGGGATGAGTGGGATGAGAGGGATGACTGGGATGAGTGAGTGATGGCTTAGAGTGGTAGTTAGCGCTGATCGACCGAGCACGAACCGCGGCCTCTAGGGTAAAGGGGGGCATCAAGGGCAGGGAGCCGAGGGCCCAGGGCCAAGCCAAGGGCAATGTTGGCGCGGTGTCAATCCACCTCTCCTTATCCTCCTTTACCTTTTACTCTTCTTGGCCACGCTCTCGGTTGCAATCCTTTGATGCTTGCCACTCTGCACTGGGTCCCTTTTAGCCGCCACAACCATGTGCGTGCCGTTTATCCTATCCAAACGTTCCAAACCATGCATGCATCCAAACAGGCGGCTTTCACCATCCCAGCCCTCAAAGCTCGGGTCATGTCCAACAAGAATGAGAGTCGTCATGCCTGCGGATTGGCGTGATTAAGAACAGATTTGCGTCCTCGGCACGGTCCCTGAACACTCGATCAAGAGGAGCTTCCGTCTCCACTCGACGATAACTAGCTTGCCCTCCCATCCTCACTTTGTTGACCTCTCTCTTCAACTCCGGACCTCCGGACAATCACTCACATGCACTATCCCCGCCTCGTGTCTTGCTGCCGTCAACACCACCGAACCAATGACCGACGTGTTAGCATGCCGACAGTAGGTGGCGTAACGGATCATCCTCCGCCATCAGGGGCCAATGCCGCTAGAAAGGCACTGAACCCTGCTCATGCACGTACACCGTCCGACATCAGAGCCACCGACATCATCCGCTGATAGGCCAAGTCAGTATCCACAACATCGCTCGCGTGACCGCTTTCACTTCCAAGACCATTCACAGACGGCAGGAACTTTCCAACTCCGTCCGACGCCTGTGGAGAAGGGTGCACCCTAGCACCCTCCAGCCAGCACCAGCTAAACGCGGCCGAAAGTTTTTGTTTTGACCGTGTCACGCGATGCCGCGGGCTTGTCTCACCTCGCAATAGTCGTAGTGGCGAAATGAGGGCCCTTCCAGACACTTATGCTTGCACCGGCGGAGGGTTACTCACGCGCTAGATGCTCGGTCATGTCTCTTCAGATTCTGCAGCCCCTGGGACTAGTTTCGGCCTTCGGGCACAGCCCGCTCCCCGACGACTTCTGGTGCAACAGCTGGAACCAGTGGAACTGGTGCTGAACTGCGGGCTGTGCCGACCGAACTGCACGGTTCCGAGGCATGTCGAGGCATGAGGCCGCAGCGAGCCGAGGCCGAGCGGTCACGCTGCATTGCACGCCATCTCCTGCGCCGCGCGTAGCTCCCAAGGAGCACCAGCATTGGCTCCAAAGAGCAATTGGGCTTATCATGCCGTGCGATCACACGATACATTCGTCTCTGGCTTTCCGCGCGGTTGGGTGCTGCGTTCCGCTTCCCACCTCGTCGTTCTGTACCTTGAGACCTCGTGGGTCGTTATGGGATGCGAAATACCGCAACTCTTCCCAGGACGATCAGAATCCGGACTCGGGCAGCCGGGACGCCATTGTGTGCGTCGCTGTCGAGCCGCGCCCGGCGTTACAGGGACATTGCAGCGGCGGTATGCGCTCACGGCAAGTGGCGGAGCAGAAAAGCAGCCGACAGGGGACAGCCCACTTCACATGCCTCACTACACAACTGTTTCACCTACGACCATGTGCGCCATTCACATATGATCTAGACGCGACCTAGACTGGGCGCCTCACAGACCTCATATGAGCGATGCTACTCACTCGCTCAAGCCCCGCCCACGACACCCAGCTGTCGCAGGCTGCCGGCCACCGGCCGCCGGTCCCCGTGGGCGCAACTGCTACCGCAGCAGACCTGGATCTTGGACACTACAAGTACAGAGGGGCGCCCGGGGCGCAGAGGGCCGTGCGACCGATCGCGGCCGATCTGTTCACAGCGATCTGTTGACCGCAGCTGAGAGCGTGGTGGAGGATGGGGCACCAGTCACACCTCGGACCCCGGTCCGATCCGGACATGACAACCTTCGATCCTCAGCCTGAACCATCAAGTATTGCAACTTGGATGATGTGGAGTGATGGGGCAGACTGCATGCCTTGGAAGACCCCAAGGCTGACGCGGGCGACGATAAGCACGAGTCGATAAGTGAGCGGCATGAGCGGCAATGGCCAAATGGACCAGTAGAGTGTTGCCATGTGCAAACCATGCCGCGTATGGCGCGTGTGGGCCCCTCAACGTGGGGTCGGCGATGCGTCCGCCGTCTCGTGTTGGTCGGAACAACCCCATCATGACAGTCCAACCCTGCCGTGCCCTCCATGTCCCTGTAGGTATGCGCGGTTCGGCACTCAACTCGCTGACCTGATTGGGTACTGATGCCATTGCCGAATCATAACCCTGGAGCCCCGCTGAAAAACAATACGTGTCAAAGCGGTGTAGGCCATTGCCGCAATAGAACCCTGAGGGTGTAGAGGTGGGATGGGTGCGCTGGGTGAGGTCGGGGCAGGCAGGGAAGAGGAAGGGACGGACCCCCGAATGAGGACTTGGAGGGGTTGGGTTCCGTTTCCCACCCAACCACAACGCAAAGACCACCCCCCTCCTCGACAGCCACGCAGCCACGCTGGCAGCCGTACTTGCGGTGTCGCAACCACACCCACTTACTTAACCGACTTCCCATAACTACAGTCTCTCACTTCTCTCTCCTTCTCCATCCTTCCCTCTTCCTTCTTTCTCTCTCTCTTCACCTCTCCTCCTCCAACTTCCAACACAAAATGTCTGTCGTCACCAAGGTCGTCGCCCGTCAGGTAGGTCTGCTCTCGCTATCTCCTCCACCTTCCTCACCATCCCTACGTCATTCCTCCATTCGACGCCCCGCCTTCGAGTCACCTCCTCCCCCACGCTCCCACGTATCTCGTTGTGCAGCCGCTGACCATACTCACAGATCTTTGACTCTCGTGATGAGTATCCACTCCAATGCTACCCATCGGCCCTCTCGGACACGTCGGAGTGCCGAGCGGGGTGCGGGGTTACCGGTTGACCGGGATCTTCCGAAGGGGCCCCATGCTGACATCAGTCTCCCGTGTTCCGCCTTGCCTTGTCTCTCCTCGCGCGCGCTTTCCTTGTTTCCTGTGATTGTCCGCTACACGCAACCCTACCGTCCAGGTTGACCTCTACACCGAGAAGGGTGAGTACCCCCCGACCCATTCCGCGGCTCGCGATTGGCCGCACCGATCAGCATTTGGCTGACCCCAAAGGCTTCTTCCACGCCGAGGTCCCCTCGGGCGCCTCGACTGGTGCCCACGAGGCCGTCGAGCTCCGTGACGGCGGCAAGGACTACGTCGGTAAGGGCGTCCTCAAGGCCGTCAAGAACGTCAACGAGATCATCGGCCCCGCCCTCGTCGAGTCCAAGCTCCCCGTCACCTCGCAGAAGGAGATTGACGACCTCATGATCAAGCTTGACGGGACCCCCAACAAGGGCAAGCTCGGCGCCAACGCCATCCTCGGTGTCTCGATGGCCGTCACCGAGGCCGGTGCCGCCGACACGGGCCTCCCCCTGTACGCCTACATTGCCTCGCTTGCTGGCGTCAAGGAGCCCTACATCCTCCCTTGCCCCTCGTTCAACGTCATCAACGGTGGCTCGCACGCCGGCAACGCCCTCGCCTTCCAGGAGTTCATGCTCCTCCCCACCGGCGCCGCGTCGTTCACCGAGGCCATGAAGATGGGCTCGGAGACCTACCACGTCCTCAAGAAGGTCATCGTCAAGAAGTACGGCATTGACGGTGAGTTGACCAACCATCCCCTCTGTGCTGACATTAGCCGTCAACGTCGGTGACGAGGGTGGCTTCGCCCCCAACGTCTCGGGTGCCGAGGAGTCGCTCGACCTCCTCACCGAGGCCATTGCCACCGCCGGCTACACTGGCAAGATCCAGATCGGCCTCGACGTCGCCTCGTCCGAGTTCTTCAAGGACGGCAAGTACGACCTCGACTTCAAGAACCCCAACTCGGACTCGTCCAAGTGGCTCTCGGGCCCCCAGCTCGCCGAGCTCTACCACGGCTACTGCGAGAAGTACGACATCTGCTCGATCGAGGACCCCTTCCACGAGGACGACTTTGACGCTTGGGCCCACTACATGCAGACCGCCAAGATCCAGATTGTCGGCGACGACCTCCTCGTCACCAACCCCCTCCGCATCAAGACCGCCATTGAGAAGAAGGCGTGCAACGCCCTCCTCCTCAAGATCAACCAGATCGGCACCATCTCCGAGTCGATCCAGGCCGTCCAGCTCTCGCAGTCGAACGGCTGGGCCGTCATGACCTCGCACCGCTCGGGCGAGACCGAGTCGACCTTCATTGCCGACCTCTCGGTTGGTCTCCGCACCGGCGAGATCAAGACCGGTGCCCCCTGCCGCTCGGAGCGCACTGCCAAGTACAACCAGCTCCTCCGCATCGAGGAGCAGAT
>JAMALN010000950.1:0-14467 GCA_023630115.1 Cutaneotrichosporon sp. PK4640 | reverse complement strand
TGTGAAACCAGGGTCGTAAGGTTGCCGAGCAAACGCCACCAGTGCCCACGGCGAGTGGGGGCCGTGCAAGCGATGGGTGTCCCGGGTCGTCGGGAGTGGGTGGTGAGTGGAACTGTAGTTGTCGTCGTCGCGTCAGTCTGGCATGCTGGCGAGAAGCATGCACAGACCGGCACGATCGCCCTCTGTCACCGATCCCGTACATCGGCCACCTTCCTCACCTCTCTATTACAGCATGCCATGACGTCGAAATTCTCCCAATCTCTCCATCCTCGGCTTCACCCGATCACACTGCACTTATCAGCATCCGACCTCATCAATGCCCACTCTCCTCGCCTGCGGGTCCAACGGCGCGGGCCAGCTCGCCATCGGGCACGCCGACGACGTCGCGACCTTCACGCCCTGCGTCTTCGACCCGTCCTGCCCACCCTTCGAGCGGGTGGTGGACCTCGTGTCAGCCGCGTCGCATGCGCTCGCCCTCGTCTCGGCCGACGGGCGGAACCACCTCATGGGCGCCGGCACGAACACGCACGGGCAGCTCGGCAAGGTGTGCGCGCTGGACGAGTGCGCGCGCGCAGCTACCAGCTTCCGCCCCCTCTCTATCGCTCGCGATGCCGGCTTTGAGGGCTGGGAGCCGGTCAAGGTCGCCGCGACGTGGACGACCAGCTTTGTCGCCCTCGAGTCCCCGGATGGCAGCGCAGTGCGCACGCAGGTTATCGTCGCGGCTGGCTCGGACGACTTTGGCGAGCTGGGCGGCGGCGTCATCCACCTCAAGGAAGGTGAGCGCGTCGAGCACCTCCGCGGCGGGCAGCGTCACGTGCTCGCCGTCCTGGCCGCGGGGAGCGGAGACGCGCGCAAGCAGCGCGTTATCGGCTGGGGCGCGGCGCGGCGTGGCGAGCTCGATCCCAACCCCCAGCCTAGCAAGGGCAAGGGCAAGGCGCGCACCATCCGCACCCTTCCCCCCACCGAACTCCCCCTTGACCTTCCCTCCCCCATCATCGACATCTCCCTCGGCGCATCGCACACCCTCGTTCTCCTCGCCAACGGTCGCGTTCTCGCGTGGGGCAACGACCTTAAGGGCCAGATCACGGGCCTGGCCGACGCGAGCGGCGTGCGCGCGATCGGTGCGACATGGAACGGGAGCTACCTCCTGAGCGACGAGCTATGGTCGCAAGGCTCGAACACGCATGGACAGCTGCTACGTTCCAACGGGGGTGAAACACGTGCGCCACGCGCGTCAGTGCCCTTGGACGCGGAGGAGGTCGCGGCCTTTGCCGCCGGGAGCGAGCACATTCTCGCCCTGGCGCGGTCACGCAGCGGCGCGCGCACGGACCTCTGGGCGGGCGGGTGGAATGAGCACGGGAACCTCGGACTCGGGAACACAGACGACCGCGCCGAGCTCGTCAACACTGGCGTGCAAGCCTCGCGGGTGTGGGCTGGGTGCGCAGCTAGCTGGGCGCTGATCGAGTAGCGTCGTCGGACGCGGGGACCGGCGGGCGCATCAAGCGGTCGAAACGGGTGGCGGGTCGAGCGGGCCTTGAGGCCGCGCAGATCTGGGGCCCGAGAAGAAGCAAGTGGTCCGCGAAGGCCGCATCACAGCCACCAAACAGGGGGTAGTGGCGATGGCGGCACTCTGTCCCATCCTCCCCACATCGTTCACGTCGACATACAACGACAGATGATCATTCATCGCCCACTGCACATGGCTTCTTGGTCGCGTCAACCCGCTCCGACTCGCGACTCTTGACTCTCGTCGGCCCAACCGGTCTGTGCGCCACCCCATTTCGCCTCCGCCCCACCTCTCGCCCCTTCCTCGCCATGACCCCCGTTACCTCCTCCCTTCTCGTCTAACTCCTCTCCCCTTTCCACCACGGGCCGTCGCTTCTCTTCGTCTTTTTCCTCCTCAGCACTTTCAATCGTTGTTCAATTACGCCCCTCGCTTTCCGACCCCATGGCCCTCCCCTACACGCCGCAGCGCGGCGCCCCTCCCCAGGCCCATCCTCCCGCAACTGAGGTGTCGTACTCGGCATACTCGCCCTCGCCTTCCTCGCTCGAGGCTTACCAGCACCGCAGCCACCGCATCGAGCAATGGACGAACCAGATCCCCCAGTCGCCTGGTGTGAGCGTTGGCGCTAAGAGCGCTTCCTGGAGCGACGATCTCGGCACCGTCACCGAGGAGAGCATAGGGCGCGCCAGCGCTCAGCCGCGCGGGCATCTCCAGCCTCCAACAGCGAACGGCCAGTCGCGACCCCAGCCCCAGCCTTCTCCGGTTCCATCACTACACCGCCAGCCGCCTGTCCCGCTCTTGGCCCAGACACCCCAGCACCCCCCACAACCAGAACTCTCTCGCGGAGAGTACTTGTCTCGCTCACCTTCCTTTCATCACGCCCCCGTCTCTGCCCGATCGGCCCACCACGCGCGCGAGGCCTACCTCAACCAGGCGCTCGAGCTCCCTCTCGACATGTTGACCGAGGTGGTCACCCCGCACGAGTTCTACGAGCCCGATCCCACGCCCAAGCCTGGCCGCGTGGGCACGATATTGTCGCGTGCGCGCAGCACGGTGAGCCTCAAGGGAGCTGCCGCAGGCGCTACCCCACACCACCCTGCGGCGCCTCTGCCGTCCATGCACGAGCGGTCCCGTGTCCCGAGCCACTCGCAACCCAAGGCGTACACGAGACGCCATTCCCAGCAGTCGCTCCGCAGCGTGCCCGAAATGCACATTTTGCCCAAGATGGTCGTCAATGCGCGAGCGCCACACGCAGGGCTCGGTCCTGAGGCTGGCCCCGCCGCCGCCCAGTCCCCAGCGCCTTCGTACGAGGACAGTAAGTGTTCTTCAATGCAAACCTCAGAGTCCGGGCACTCTTTCGTCAAGGCGGATCCTGCCTCTCTGGCCCAGCCCAACGCGTATCCTGTGTACACAGTCGAGCGCAACCCTACCTCCGCGGGTGTGGTGAACACGGGTGTGGCGAACAAAGGAGCCTCGATCCAGCCCGCGTCCACCTTCGCGCCCTCCCCGCTGAACCAAGACCCCATCCCGACCTCGCAGCTTGCGCGCCGTACCACCTCGAGGGGCCACCAACAAGCACCCCGCCCAGTGATCTCCGCCGGTGCCGGTGGGCCGGTCGAGCAGATCGCGTCCCCTGGCGACATCCGCTCTCGCCACCCGTCAGTCCGCACGGACCAGCGCCCAGTCCTCACAAAGTCAGCGTCGGTCGACGGACAGATGTACAGCGCGAAACGCGTAAACCGCGCGCCCTCGTCCGCGAGCGAGCGCTCGACATCCGACCATGGCGTCGTGTTCTCGCCCTCGAGCGCTGGTGTCGACAACATGCGCGACGGCGGTGACCACATAACCTTTGAGGTCCCCACAGCCCGGCGTGGAAAGCTGCATGTGTCGCTGGCGTGGCTTCCCGGCCGGGTCCGAGGCACGCAGAGCGAGACGGCGTCGCGCCCTCATCCCGTGGCAGCTCGTGGCGGGCATGTACCCGATAGACGCGCGTCACTTCAAGTTCCTCCTCACGCGCGACAGGCTCCGACGCACCGCCGCTCGCTCTCGGCCTCTGAGGCGCCGCCCCACACTATCCCTCCTCGCCCCGCTCCGCACCCAGCCCCGGCCCCGGCCCCCCATGGCATGCCTCCTACTGGCGCCTACATGCCTGGCGGCGTACCACTACAGGGGCAAGGCTACGGCCTCCATCCCGCTGGCCAGGTCCCACCGCAAATGAATGGAGCGCGCCAGGCCATGAGCCCACAGGCGGCTCCCGGCTCCCCGCTACCCAGCATGTCGCAGGTCCCCCCAGCTGGCTACCCGATGCAGCCTAGCTACAGCTACCCGCCCATGCAGCCGATGCAGATGCCCATGCAGGCGCGCCCCGGTATGCCGATGGGCCCGTGGCCCACCGGGGTACCGCCCATGCAGCCCGCACCGCCAGGCGCCCCCGCGCCGGCGGCCAAGCGTCGTGACGTCGGCCGTGGCGCAGCCCCCGGTCGCGAGCAGACGCCGTCGCGCGCCGCGACGTTCCCCGCACCCTCGCCGGCCAGTCCGTGGCGCAAGCTGTGGCCGTTCGGCAGGCAGGGGCACAACGACACGTTCCTCAACCGTCCCGGCCCTCCAGCGCCGCCCAAGACGGCGCGCTTCGCCGAGCCGCTCGTGACGGAGCACAAGGCCCAGAAGGACTTGGACCGGCAGCGGCGCGCTCAGCGTCGCGACGAGCGTGAGAAGCGCAAGTCTGGTGGTGTCCCCAAGGCGCAGGGCGCAGGCAAGAAGGCCAAATAGCCTACCGACACACCTGGGGTGGAGCAGAGCTTCGCCCCCACGTACATACGTGCCCCTCCCGACGCTGGCGTTGAGGCTGTGGCTGCAGAGCAGCATTACCAGGGTAGACAGAAATAGACCGCAATAGTTATGACACTGGACGTCAAGCATACTCTGTGGACGTGACCTCGCTCGGGTCCTAGCCGCTGGCAAAAATGGTACTGAGGGCGAGATGGCATGTCGCACTGACACACTCACTCTGCTGCTGAGAGCATATATGGTCGACTGCCACCGTTCTCGCCTCCTCTTCCCATTTGAGGTCAGACCCAGAGTGTGGATGTAACGTCCGCGCCTGCTGCCTGGTTCATATGCTCGATGCTGCATGCTATACACGGACACGGGTATCTACATTAAGCGCGGCGAGGCTCTGCCGCGCCACCCGTGGCGACGGCCCGCTCTAGCAGCCCCGCACGCGCATGCGCCTTCTAATGCCAACAGATGGGGGAGGGAGGACCTTAGTCCTGCTCGACGAAGAAGTAGTTGCCCGACGACTTTTGCTCCGTGTCGAGCACGGACGCGTGCTTGTTGATGCGCGGGCGGTAGTTTGTGGGGTCCCTTCGGAAGGTGATGTCGAGCGACTTGAGGAACTTGTTCATGCCCGTGAGGAGGCCCTCGGGCTCGCCGGCCCACGACTCCTTGCCCGGCTTGCCGTCGAACACGATGACCTTGTCGGCGAGGTAGGTGGCCATGATAAAGTCGTGCTCGACGATGAAGGCGGTGCGCTTGGACGACATGACAAACTTCTTGATGACCTTGGAGGCGTGGATACGCTGCTCCGAGTCGAGGTAGGCCGAGGGCTCGTCGATGAGGAGCACGTCGGCGGGGACACCGAGCACGAGACAGATGGCGACACGCTGCAGCTCACCACCCGAGAGCGTCTGCACGTCCTGGTCGATGATGCCGTCGAGGTTCATCGGCTTGATGACGTCCGAGTTGAACTGGGGGTGCATGAACATGGCCTTGATACGCTTGAGCAGGAGCATGCGCACGGTGCCGGGGAACTTGGGCGAGACTGGGGTCAGTTGACGTAGAGCACCGGCAACTCACTCGTCTGGGGCTTCATCGACACACGGAGCGAGACCTGGTCGGCCTCGTTGTCGGGCTTGAGCTTGCCGCCGAGGAGCTGGACGAGGGTCGTCTTGCCCATACCGTTCTCGCCGAGGAGGACAATGATCTCCGAGTCGGAGAACTCGCCCGACTTGACGTGCAGCTTGAAGTCGCCGAGCGTCTTGGTCATGTTGGGGTAGGTGAGGGTGCGGACGTTGGGCGCCGCGTTCTCGTCGACGGTCTCGGCGATGCGGAAGGTGAGGGACTCGTCACGGAAACGCAGGTTCTCGGTGGGGATCATGCCGTCGAGGAAGATGTTGATACCCTCACGGACCGAGTAGGGGAGGGTGACGACACCGTACACACCGGGGACACCGTAGAAGACACAGATAAAGTCGGAGAGGTAGTCGAGGGTGGAGAGGTCGTGCTCGACGACGATGATGTAGTTGCGGGGCTGGACAAGGCTGCGGATGGTGCGCGCGGCGGCGAGACGCTGGCGAATGTCGAGGTACGACGAGGGCTCGTCGAACATGTAGACGTCGGCCTTTCTAACCGAGGCGATGGCAATGGCGAAACGCTGGAGCTCTCCGCCCGAGAGCTGCGAGACCTCACGCTGCTGGAGGTGCTTGAGCTCGAGGTCGGTCTCGAGCTGGTCGCGGTTGTCATTCTCGGACTGGCGGTCGAACATCTTGCCGACGGTCATGTTTGGGACCTTGATCGAGCGGGGGATCTGGTCGACGTACTGGGGCTTGGTGACGGCCTTGATGTCGTCCTCGAGCACCTTGGTGAAGAAGTTCTGCAGGTCCGAGCCACGGAAGTACTTGATGATCTCGGTCCACTCGGGGGGGTCGTCGTAGCGACCAAGGTTGGGCTTGAGCTTGCCCGAGAGCACCTTGAGCGCCGTCGACTTGCCGATACCGTTGGTGCCGACGAGACCCAGCACCTGACCGGGACGCGGGGTGGGGAGACGGTGGAGCTTGAACGCGTTGGCATTGTAGCGGTGGGTAACGTGCGTGCTCAAGTTGGTGGGGAGGTTGAGAATCGAGATGGCCTCAAAGGGGCACTTCTTGACACAGATACCGCAACCGATGCAGAGCTCCTCCGAGATGAAGGCCTTCTTGTCGTTTGGCGTCACCTCGATACACAGCTTGCCCATCTTGACCACGGGGCACGAGCGCTTGCACTCCTGGCGACTGCCGTTAGCTATTGTTCGAGCATCGCGTGGGGCGGGCGCGCGGCGCGTGTCCATCGCCCGCCGCGGGGGTCGCGTACCATTTCTTGGGCTTGCACTGGGGCGTCAGCGAGATTCAATGCGGGGTGAGGCGTGTGAATGGCATGTGCCGGTGGCGCGCACGAGACACGCGACGACCAACGCACCTTGTCGTCCGAGACGATGGCAACACGGGTAAGCTTGTCGGACATGGCGACGGTGGGGGTGGGTGGGTGTAGGGAGAAGAGGGAAGGGGAGCTTGAGAGCTGCGAGTATGAGCTAGCAGTCGCGTTGAATGCGCTGAGCCTTTTGGGTAGAAGTAGAGTAGTTGATGGGTGGCCAAACGATGGAGACTGCCTGTCACTCGAGCCAGCTTGTAGGCAGCGAACAAAGATCTTTGCAAGAGTCACTGTACCAACAGGCTCATCATCAACCAAGCGGAGGCAAAATTCCTTACAGCGAAACTTGTCAATCAAACGTGGTATTACGTATAAACAAGTTGATTCAAACTCAGGCACATCAGCCAATCGGCACATCTCGATTTGTACAGTGGCAGAGAGGTGGACGGAGTTGAATCCACACTCCGGACCCGTTTACTTCTTATCTAGTCCATCCATGTATCGGCGAAAATGGTGCCTGGGTCGGAGGGGCGGCCCGACCCAGGGGCGGACCACGAGTGGGGGACTGTGAGGGGCCGAGACCGGCAAACAAGCCGCCAAAGGTGGGGCATGGGGGAGGGCATGGGAGCAGAGGGCAGAGGGGGAGATGCTGTGCAGTAGTGACGAGTATGAAAAGGGAAAGACGCCGAACGGGAATGTTTGTAGAGTGGTGGGGGTGGAATAGGATGTAGCGAGCCTTGTGCTATGGTGACGATTGCAAAGGTTGACCCATCCATTCCCGTGATCTCTAGACACGAACGGGAATCTCTGCCACTGCTTGCCATCAATCAACCCATCCCCGCTCCACGTTCAATCCCCTACGCGTTGTAAACAGTAGTACCGACGCCCACTCTCCGCCAGCTGCGCCACGTCCTCGACAACTATAAAGGAGAGTCGATAACGCCTCGCGATCTGTGCATTCTTTGTCTCAAACCCACACTCACCCCCTTGTTCCAAATTTCTGCGAACGCTCCCGATTGATCGGCCCAACTCTCTCCATCCATCCCTCGTACCTCCCACCTCCACTCTCCACACTCCACCCTCCCTCTCTCCCCTCCACAACTTTCTTTCCAACTTGTTGTTTACATCCAACCTTCTCCCACTCTTCCACTCTCAAACAATGTCCCGCGACAACTCCCAGCTCAAGGTGCGCCCACCGTATTGATCTCGCTGATCCCAAGCGCGTCCTCGTCACCGGCGGCCTCGGATACATTGGCTCGCATGTCGTCCTCTCCCTCCTTCTGTCGGGGCGCTACCTCCCCATCGTCATTGACAACTGCCACAACGCCTTCCCCGAGGCCGTGAACCGCTGCGCCGAGATCGCCCGCGACGAGATGGGCGCGGACGCCCCCCAGCCCATCTTCCACAAGGTCGACCTCCGCAACCCCGCCGAGATCGACGCCGTCTTCGAGAAGTACCAGGCCGAGGGTGGCATCTGGGGTGTTGTCCACCTCGCCGCCCTCAAGGCTGTCGGCGAGTCGAGCGAGATCCCCCTCTCGTACTACCAGGTCAACGTTGGCGGCTCCGTGTCGCTCCTCCAGGTGAGCTGTTCGAAGCTTCGACAGCTGACCCCAGTCCATGGCCAAGTACGGCTGCAACTCGTTCGTCTTCTCCTCGTCGGCGACCGTGTACGGCACCCCCGAGATCATCCCCATCCCCGAGACGTCGCGCGTGCAGGCCGAGTCGGCCTACGGGCGGACAAAGGCCATGGTCGAGAACGTCATCCAGGACGTGTGCCGCTCCGGCACCATGGAGGCCCCCCGCAAGGAGGCCCTCAAGGCCGTCTCGGTCCGCTACTTCAAGTGAGTACCCCTTGCGCCTTGCGCCTGGTCCGACGGATCTGCGCCTTGCTTGCATTCCCCAGCAACCGCTGACATCAGCCCCGCCGGTGCCCACCCCTCCGGCAAGCTCGGCGAGGAGCCGCGCGGCAAGCCCGGAAACCTCCTCCCCCTCCTCGCGCAGATGGCGGTCGGCCGCGAGAAGTCGGACCTCAAGGTGTTCGGCAACGACTACCCCGGCTCGCCCGACGGCACGTGTGTGCGTGACTACCTGCACATCATGGACCTGGCGCAGGGCCACGTGCTCGCGCTGGACGCGATCGCCGTGCCCGCCGACCAGCCCAACATCTTTGAGAAGTGCGACCCCCGCGCCGACGGCTACTTCCGCGCCTTCAACCTCGGCCGCGGCAAGGGCCAGTCGGTCCTCACCATGATCGAGGCCATGCGCAAGGCCACCGGCTTCGACTACAAGTACGAGATTGTCGGCCGCCGCATGGGCGACGTCCCCGACCTCACGGCCGACCCCGCCCTCGCCGAGAAGGAGCTCGGCTTCCTTGCCAAGCGCGACCTCCCAGAGATGTGCCGCGACCTCTGGAACTTCCAGACCAAGAACCCCAACGGGTACGAGCCCACCGCCAACGCTGTCTAAGCTGCCCGGGCTGGTTTGCTTGGACTGCGGCTCGGAGGGAGGGGTGGCCGCTGGCGTGCGCAGCCGCGCTAGCGGACGGACATGAGTTTTTTGTTAGACGGCGCTGTTTGGCCTTTAATCCTACTTTATGCCACATTAGATCACTTGTGTGCGAGCTGTAGACCACGGCCGCGGTGGAAGCTGAACTGAGCTGCGGCGGACTGGCGCCTCTGACGCCAGCATCCTCCTCGCGCAGCCGCGACAATGCCGACGGCCCACCCTCGGAATTCCAGCAGCCGCTAGCATGCGTACTTCCGCACAGCCGTTATCCATCAATTGAGCGCCCGTGATGAAGATAGCGATAATCAGCGGCGCGCTTACACGGCGGCGCAGGCATACCTCACCGGATCATAAATCCGGTGGTGAAATCCGGGGAACTACTCGCCACCGACATTCGCCACTCGCCCCACTGCCCATACGCCGGTCCGCGGGGCGCGGGATCGGCGTGACGTTGAGTGGGGGGTGGGCTTGTGTGGGCGGACCCCTGTGTGCGTGGTGGCACGAGTGGGTGCGTGGTACGACGAGGGAGTCTTGAGAACCGAGTCGGAGTGTCGATAAGTGATAGAGGGCAGGCTGCGGCTTGTGCATGGTCGGCTGCTACGTGGCAGAGCTAGGATGAGTGGACGTGGGCATGGAGGATCTGCTTCAGCCTGGTCCGAAGCCAGCGCTGAGCCGCTGACGAGCCTCGCAGTCAAAATGAGATCTAATGCCCCTCGGAACACCACTTGCGCCTCGCTCCACAGTTGATCCAAAACCCGTACATGTCATGATAATGTTACTGTGCTGCTACGTAATACACTCTATCCAAGGCAGAGGGATGCTTAGAAGCCGAAGCTGACGCCCTGGGCAAGAGGGAGCTTGGAGCCGTAGTTGACGGTGGCGGCGCTCCAGCGGACGTACTGCTTCCAGGCGTCACCGCCCGACTCGCGGCCCCAGCCGGTCGACTTGTTGCCGCCAAAGGCAGCGCCGATCTCGGCACCCGAAGTGCCGACGTTGACGTTGACGATGCCGCAGTCCGAGCCCTCGGGGCCGAGCCACTTGCCCATGGACTGGAGGTCCTTGGTGAAGAGCGACGACGAGAGGCCCTGGGGGACCGAGTTGTTGATCTTGACGGCCTCCTCGAGGGTCTCGAACTCGGCGACGTAGAGGACGGGCGCGAAGACCTCCTCCTGCCAGCAGGGGTCGTCCATCTTGGGGCGCATGACGACGGGGTAGACCCAGTTGCCGCCGGTGGCCTCGGACCACTCGGCGGGGGCCTCCATGCGGCCCGAGCGCTTGGTGAGGAGCTCACCGCCGCGCTCGAGGACGCCGGCGATGGCCTTCTCGTAGTTGGCGACCGAGACCTCGGAGTGGAGGGGGCCGATGAGGGTGGCGGGGTTGAGGGGGTCGCCCATGGCGAGGGTGGTCTCGGGCTTGGCCGAGTCGTAGAACTGGAGGAACTTGTCCATGAAGGGCTTGGCAATGTCCTTGTGGAGGAGGAGGCGGCGGGTCGAGGTGCAGCGCTGGCCGGCGGTGCCGACGGCCGCAAAGAGGACACCCTGGAGGGCCTGCGAGAGGTCGGCGTCCTTGTCGACGATCACACAGTTGTTGCCGCCGAGCTCGAGGATGGTCTTGCCGAAGCGGTCCTGGACGTTGCGGCCGACCTCGCGGCCGACGCGCTCAGAGCCGGTGAACGAGATGAGGGGGAGCTGGGGCGAGGCGACGAGGGTCTTGCCGACGTCAATGTCACCGGTGACGAGCGAGGCGGCGGCACCGGGGAGGCCGTTCTCCTCGAGGACCTTCTGGATGATCTGGGTGACGGCGATCGAGCAGAGGGGGGTGGTGGGCGAGGGCTTCCAGATGGTCGAGTTGCCGGCGACAAAGGCAATGGAGAAGTTCCAGCCGTAGACGGCAACGGGGAAGTTGAAGGCCGAGAGGATGCCGACAGTGCCGAGGGGGTTGGGGATCTCGTAGATAACGTGGTCCTCGCGCTCCGAGGGGAGGACGCGGCCCTGGATCGAGCGCGAGAGGCCGACGGCGTGGTCGCAAATGTCGACAAACTCCTGGACCTCGCCCTTGCCCTCGGACTTGATCTTGCCCATCTCGAGCGAGACGAGGTCGCCGAGCTCGTTGATCTTGTCGTTGAGGGCGACACGGATCTTGCGCATGACCTCGCCACGCTTGGGGCCGGGCATGGCGCGGACGGCGCGGCCGGCCTCGACGGCCTTGGCGATGGCGACGCGGGTCTCGTCGGCGGTGGCGGTCTGGACACGGCCGATCACCTCGCCGGTGGCGGGGCAGAGGGTCTCGATGATCTCGCCCGAGCCGCCCCAGGCGCCGTCGTAGACACCGGGGATGGTGGAGCCGTCGGTGGGGAGGCCGGCGGCCTGGAGGACCTGCGAGGCGCGGCTCGAGAGAGCACGGATGCCGCGGGTCGAGAGCTGCGCCTTGGCGGCGGAGAGGGCGGTGCGCTGGGAGAGGACGGGGGCAGGCATGTTGAAGGGAGTGCGCACGAGGTGGGTGCGGAGGTGCTTGATTGCGTGGAACGACATGACGGGCTGTCGGGCTGTGTTATATATGTCTTGGAGGTGGTTGAGAATGCCGTTCGGAGACGGACTAGTTGGGGAGAGATAGTGCGAAGACGAGTAGAGGACGAGGTCGGCATTGATGTATTCCGCGGCGACGTGAGTACGAGCAGCTAAGCGCGCATGTCAGTCGAGGTGTTGCTCCCCGGGTGAGGAATCCGCTTCTACGATGTGACGTCGATGATCCCTTGTAGCACGCTGGTCACGCGGGGCCCACACTAGCCCACCCGGCACTTGCCGGCCAGGCACCGGGTCATCACACTCATCTCATGAATAGCGGAAGCAAACGGATGTATTAGATTGCAAGCTAAACCTGTTTAGGATTGCGGATAAACAAGCGCTTGAGTGAGGAGATGAGACGGACACGAGACGCGTGGGTGGAGGTCACCTTCCCCCCGTTTACCCTCGGATTCATCGGAAATGACCTTCCTCGGAATTTACTCAATCTCTCTCCATCACTCCTCCTCAACAACAATCCCCAGCCCACCCATCTTATCAGTCCCGCTTCGCCGCCAACCCATCCATACACACGCGGCACGCGAACCATCCATGGCCGCAACGCTCGTGCCGGAGCCCGCGGGTCCCCCGGTCCCCTTGTCTCTCGCACCCCTCCCCTTCAGCCTTGACCTCGCATGCCCCCTCCCCCTTCCCTCCAAGGCGGCTACTACCCCATGGCCATTTCCCGTCGCGTGAGATACCTCGGAGATACAAGGCTGACGATAGTGGGCCGAGCACGTCTCCCGAGGAGACGCTCGAGTCTTTCGTGACGCGCCGGTACCACGAGGCCGTGTACCTCGGCGAGGTGAGCTGCTAACTCCTCACGTAGCTGACATCAGTTGCTCGCCCCACTCGCCGGCCTTGCCGCGGACTGGCAGCGTGCGGCCGCCAACGATGGGTTCGCTGCCGTTGCTGAACGCCTCATCGTTCCCCTCTCGACGGTGGAGGAACGGCAGCGACGCACGCTCGCCCCGGTCGTTGCTGCTGTCCTGTCCAGTGGCAGCACGCTGGCAGGGAAGGCGCGGATCGATGGCGCCGTCGAGGCCGCGGGGTTGGGAGCGACAGAACGCGGCGTACTCGAGACTGGTGTCGGGCTGCGCGCCAACTCGCGTGATGTTGTCGACGGCGCGCGAGGATTAGCGCAGCGCGCTCTGAGTCAGGAGTTCGAGATGCGAGAGTAGGTTCCAGGTCAGACCTCGCTCACCTACTCCAGAGTCATGCTCCAGCTCATCCTCATGCTCATTTACCGCGGGGTGCGCCCAGAGCCCACAGAGCCCAAGAAGAAGCGGAAGAAGGCCTCGACGACATCGCCCACCGAGGACACGGATGCGGCACTCGTGCACCTGACGGATCGCATCAGTCTGTGGCTGGCGATGAGTGAGCTTGAAATCGACAGCGGCAAGGGCAAGTCGCGCGCCGACAGCGGCCCCGCGAGTGCCGTCGTGGCCCTCTGGACCGTCATGACGACGTTCCTCCCACGTGAGGCAACCTTCCTCACCAAGTTCCACCTGGAGGTGTTCGGCAAGGACATCCCGCCCGAGCTCGTGCCGCAGAAGAAGCGGCGCAAGCCCGAGGTCACTCACCGCCTGTCGCGGCGCTCCTCCCCTTCGTCAACCGTGTCCGGCTCGACTTCGATGCCCATGGGCCGGAGCAGCTCGCGCGCGTCCGTCGCGTCGCCCCCACTTTCGCTGCTCGAACTGCCGCCTGAGCCCAAGCGCTCGCGGCAGTTCCAGGCGCGTCCCGCACCCAAACTCAAGCGTGCCAACTCGATGGCCGCACGCAAGGAGCCCAAGGCACCCGAGCCCGTGCGCGACACGAGCGGCGGCCTCATGGGCCGTAGCTTGGCTCGTTCACAGTCGTCAATCCAGACAATATCCCGCACCCTCTCTCGCACCTTCTCCCAGTCGCAGTCTCAGTCACAGACGCGCAAACTGGCCAAGACCCAGTCCGAGACGTTCGTCTCCGCCACGCCCGTCAAGGCCAACCCGTTCCGCCGCGCCGTACACCACCCCACCCCGATCCGCGAGGAGCCGTCGTCCGCCGAGCGCAGCGTGCGCTCCTTCGTCGCGGAGACGCCAGTGGCTAACCGCATCAACACCTCGCCGTATGTCGGCGAGACGCCACGCGCGCCCGCACTCGTCGCTGAGACTCCCGTGGCGCGGCGGCACGGCCCCGCCTTCGTCGCCGAGACGCCGTTCGCGCCGCGCGTGTCCTCCATCGCCGAGACGCCAGGTGGCGAAAGCGACGACGACCTCGCGGGCCTCATGGTGCCCACCGACGACGAGGGGAGCGACTAGCCCCCACAACACCACACTCGGCATTCTCCACTTGCATCCTCCCTGTTCCCGACCTGCATCCTCCCACGCTCCCCTTGTCCTCCCCGCACTGTATAGTAATCAATGCCATGCATGAACCCAACCCGTCCCTACACAATGTCGTCGTCGAGCTTGAACACGCTGTTATCCCGGGGCTCGAGGTCGTCGATCTCGTCGTCCCACACGTCGTTGCGCACGTCGCGCGTGTCGTGCCCCTCGGCCTCGTCGAGCTCGACGGCGGCAGCTGCGCCCGCCCCGGCCGCCGCGGCGGGCGCGAACGCGTGCGTGCGCCCCTGTGCGTCGCGGTACGTGTGCGAGGGCAGGGGCTGGTACAGGTCGTTGATCTCGGAGCGGCGCCGCGCGCGCGTGTGCAGCAGATGCGCGAGGTAGAGGAACAG
>JAMALN010000949.1:0-14468 GCA_023630115.1 Cutaneotrichosporon sp. PK4640 | reverse complement strand
CCGTCGTCGATCTCGATCACGTCGACGATCGGCACGAAGCGGCGCTCGTAGCTGCCCGACGTCGGGCGGGAGCGGCTGGTCTCGAAGCTGCCCGACAGGGGGCGGGAGCGGCTGGTTTCAAAGCTGGTCGAGGCGGGACGCGAGCGCTGCTGGCTCGGGAAGGTCGACGCGTACGCTGACGTCGGAGTCTGGGGCGGGAGAGAATGACGGCGGGTCTGGGGCGAGTCCTCTTCGGTGCTTGCAGCGCGGCGCTTGGATCTGGAACGCGTCGACTTGCGGCGGCGCGAACGCGGGCGCAGGAGCAGGCCGAGGAGGACGCGGCCAGCCCAGCCGAACGCGACGCCGAGGAACGCGCCGGCGCCGACCACACCCCCGACGAACACGTAGACCGGGTAGAGGGCGTAGAGGAAGTTTCTGACGACGTTGAGCGGCGCGAGCACAAAGGTGCGCGCGAGGAGGCGGAACGTCGAGGTGATGGGGTAAAGGATTGTGGCGACTATGCTAACCAGGAGGTTGAGGGCATTGAGGAGGAAAGGGAGGGGGATGGCGATGAGGGTGATGGCGATGTAGACCGGGTAGACGAGGTAGGCGAGGACCCAGCGGACGGTGGACGGCGACTCGGCCGTCGGTGGGAGGGCGGAGGGCAGCTGCTGCAGCGCGTAGGGGAGCTGGTACTGGGGCGCAGGCGCAGGGGCGTTGCGCTGCTCGTACGACGGCTGGCTGAAGAGCGGCGAGCCGCTGGGGAGGTGCTCGAGGATCTCGCCGTCGTCGGAGCGCGTGAGGATCTGCCACACGACGTAGAAGAAGACGACGTAGACTGGCATTAGCGTGTGGGGGCGAGGGAAGGTGAGCGTGGGGGTGTGGGGTATGTGGCGTGGGGATGACTCACGGACGACGGCGACGGGGCTCATGGGCTCGTCCTTGCGCACCGCGGGCGGGGGCACGACGTCGTCCTCCTCGTCCCAGTCGCTCTCGAACAAGCCCTCGCTCATAAAGCTGTCGCGGTGGCCTGGGCGTCTGAACGAGCTCGCGGTGGAGCGGCGGCGCACGCGCACACGCTCGCGCGGCATAAAGTGGGCGGACCGCGATCCGCCCGTCGTGTGGGTTGCCACTGCTGGTCAGCGCGCTCACGAGCAAAGCTAGCTCACTGCTAGAGGTGTTGGCAGTTGAAGGATAAAAGTGAGAGTGAAGTGTGATGAGAGATGGGGAAGACAGGGCGACGCGAAAGGGGGGTGACCCGGGGTCTAGGGCACGCGTCGCGGGCAACCGTTGCCGAGCAGGACTGGAATCGTTTGGAATGCCGTTGCACGGGCCCCGTCAAGTGTTGCGTTGGCAGTGGCGATGAGCGAGTGAGAGATGGAGAGCAAGTGTGAGAGAGATACGTAGACGGAGAGGAGTGCTTTGCATGCTCTGTATGTATTTTGTTCTCGTGACTCGAGGTAGGATGTGGTGGTGGGGCAAAGGCGGCAGCAGCGGCAGACGGCTGGAGAGGAGAGGGAGCGGGTCAAGCGGGGGTTGCGGCACGTCAAACTGTGTGCCAAACAGACGTCAGTCTGATCAGCGTCGTGGTTCATCGGTTGGGTAATTAACTTCAACTTGAACCTCTCGCGCTCTGCCGGCATTCAATCCCGACCAACACGCGCCAGCCACAGTTCTCTCACGACTATGTACTCGTCCTTGTCTCAACTCATGCATCATAGCCCACATACGTAGCATAGCCTGCCAGCTGCCAGGAAGTGTGCTAGTCACAACTAGACTACTTTATCCGCCTCTGCGTCATGCCGCAGCACACATGATTCATCTGCAGCCCACACCAGCCCATCGCAGTACGCAGTGCAGCACGCGGAAGACGGACGCCCGAATGCCTGCGCGCTGCGCGCCTGCCGCATCGGACCTGCACACAGCGCACATTCAGTTCACGCGAGTCACCCGCGCCCGAGAGTTGCCCGAACCGAGACACGGTCTCACATTCACACCATGCACACCAAAGGATCTGTGAATTGTATGCGGTAGAGCCCCACGCGGACAACCCATTGGCCCGTTGCCAGCTGCCCATTCGCAAGTGAGCGCGTCGAGCTAGCTGGAGCGGCGGGCGCCGTTCCGGCATTAGACCTCTGTGTGTGCGGCCAGCTCTGCTTGCTTCTCGCGTGCCCAGAAGGCTCTTGCGGAAGTTCACTGCCTCTTCACCTTCGGTGCTCTTCAGCCTTGGAATGTCTGCATGAATGGTTACCCGTTGCCATCGAAAGATAATTGTGATCCTGCTACATCCTCAACAGTCGACCCACCATCGTCCACCCGACTTTACTCGAACTGCTCAGCCGAGCGGGCCATGTGGTAGGTACGGGCGGGGGACCAGTAGCCAACCATGGAGCTGGAGTCAGCGTTAGCCCAACCTTTCGACCTACTCGATGCACGCCATGATGGTCCACTTGCGGTTCTCGGCCTCGGGGAACACGAGCGAGCGCTCCGAGTAGAAGACCTCGTCGTCGACCTCCTCCTTGTGGCGGGGGAGGCAGTGCATGAACTTCCACCCCTCCTTGGCGCCGTGGGTGCGAGCCATGTTCATTGTGATCTGGTACCCCTCGAACGCCTTGAGGCGGGTGGCCGTCTCCTCCTCCTGGCCCATGGAGATCCAGGTGTCGGTGATCAGGATGTCGGCGTCCTTGACGGCGACGGCGGGGTCGTTGGTGTACGTGATCAGCTTGGCGACACCCTGCTTCTCGAGCTCGGCGGCGACGCGGGGGTCGATCGAGTCGTACCCCTTGGGCGCGGCGAGGGCAAACTCCATCCCAAAGCGGGGGAGGGTGACGAGCAGCTCGTTCGAGATGTTGTTCGAGTCGCCGACCCAGGCCATCTTCTTGCCCTTGAGCGCCGACGGGATGTCGACGTTCTCGCGCACCCAGTTGCGCATGAGCGTGTACTTGTTGCGCGAGTTGGTGGTGATGGACTCGGGGAACACGAATGGCCCGTGGGCCTCCTCGACAAGGGTGAGGATGTCGGCAAGGATCTGGGTGGGGTGGTACAGGTCAGAGAGCGCGTTGATGACGGGGACGCCGGCGTGCTTGGCGAGCGTCTCGACCTCCTCGTGCTTGCCCACGCGGGCCATGATGCCGTCAACCATCGAGCCAATGACCTTGGCGCTGTCGTACAGGCTCTCGTTGACGCCGAGCTGGATGTCGTCGCGGCCGAGGAACATGGCGACGCCGCCGAGCGAGCTGGTCGCGGTCTCGGTCGCAACACGGGTACGCGTGCTGCGCTTGGAGAAGATCATGGCCATCGAGCGGTTCTCCATGCTCAAGCCAACGGACTTGGGGCCAAAGTTCTTGGCCGAGAGCTTGAGGGTAAGAGCGTGCTCGATGAGCGACGTGATCTCCTCGACACTCCGGTCCGCGAGGGTCATGAGGGTCGGCGCCGTCTCGGGCGTGCGCTTGGCAATCTGGGGGTGCGGGATCTCGTGAACGGTCTCCTCGAAGGAGCGCTTGGGGCGGTCGCCCGAGTTGAAGCGCTGGGGGCGGTCACCCGAGTTGAAGCGCTGAGGGCGGTCACCCGAGTTAAAGCGCTGCGGGCGGTCACCGTACGGGCGGTCGCCAGAGTTGAAGCGCTGCGGGCGGTCACCGTCCCGGCGGAACGGGCGGTCGCCCGAGGGGCGCTCGTAGGCGTAGCCGCGCTGGGGAACGACAACAGAGGTGCGCGCCAGCGCCGTGGCGGGGCGGGCGATGGAGGTGCGGGTGACGGACAGCATGGTAGTGGTGGGTGATAGTGGGAGGACAGGATCCGGCGCTGGTCGTTGACTTTTGACTGAGTCGAGGACCTCCACTTTGTGCACCCACGTAATTAATTTCGCCGCTTATCACCGCCGAAAGTTGCCCTCCGTTCTTTGCTTCAAGCTCCGAAGTGACCATCCCATCTCCATCTTCATCGACTCGCGCGCGACTCCGCCTCCCCCGTCTCCCCAACCCCACCCCTTCGCCCCCCTTCGCCTGCCCACCGCTTTTCGCTCGCATCGCCAACATGCGCCCCTCCCTCACCGCCCTCAACCCCACCCACTACCTCATCACCCTCGTGCGGTCCCCGCGCGGCCTCCCGCCCGCCTCGGCAGCGACCGTCGCGGCGCTCGGCCTCTCCCGGCTGCACCAGAGCGTCGTGCAGCCCATCGGCCCCACGGCGGCCGGTAAGATCCTGCGCATCAAGGAGCTCGTTACCGTCCGCAACGTTTCCGAGGAGGAGGGGCTGGCTGCGTGCGCGCGCCGGCGTCCCGAGGGCGCGGGCGTCGAGCCCACCGGCCGCGCTTACGGAGGGAGCAAGCGTGCCTAGGAGAGACGACGATATGAGGAGAGAGGTTTGAAGAATGTAAGTTTGGACCGCGGAGCGACGGTGAAGGGAAGCGCAAGGCTGACCGCAGTATACCCAACTAGCATAGTACCATGCATTCGCCCTTCACGAGCTGCCGGCCCTGGTGGCCCATTGGAGAGCTGCAAATGCCGCGCCAGATGCGCGGAGAGGGCGAGAGGGCGTCCTGGACGTCGTGTCGAGATCACGACGGAGGCATGCACCCTGTCATGACTCCTCGCATCCGACGACGCACTGCAGCGCACTGCAACGCCCCATTGTCTTTCCGATGTCCCCTTCGTACTAATCTCGCTTCCACACTACGCGCCTCCACACCCCTCATTGAGCACCTTCGCCCTCCACGCCCTGCACCCTTCACCTCCCGCCGCAACCTGCGTGTCTAGTATTCATCCCCCAGCCGAATCAGTACAGTACATCGCCGAGTAGGAGCGTGATAAGAAGGAAATTATCATAACACAGCGTCGCCAGATCCGCGTGTGGATGGTCGTGCCGGGCACTGCACAGGTCCCTGCGCTGCGTCGTGTCTATAGGCGGTGCGGTGGCGGCTTAGCAGCAGCCGCCGTTGTTGTTGGCGGGCTGCTTGTCCTTGACGTTGACACCGCCGCTGGGCGCGGTGGGCTGCTCTGCTTGGGGCTGCGAGTCGATGAGGCGCGTCTTGATGTCTCTAGCGAGAGTGAAGAAGGCGTCCTCGACGCCCTCGTTCGCCTTGGCACTCGTCTCGATGAAGCGCAGCCCAAACTCGTCCGCGAGCGCCCTGCCCTGCTCGATCGTGACGGCGCGCTTCTCGTCCCAGTCGCACTTGTTGCCCACGAGGATCTTGTTGACTCCGGGCGACGCGTGCTGCTCGATCTGCGCGTGCCAGGTGCGCACGTCTGGATGTCAGTGTGTCCGTTGTATGGTAATTGCGCACTGTTGAAGCTCTTCTCGTCCGTCACGTCGTACACGATCAGGATGCCCATCGCGCCGCGGTAGTACGCGGTGGTGATGGTGCGGAAGCGCTCCTGGCCGGCGGTGTCCCACTGGGATATGTCAGCGTGGCCAAGCGGGGGGCGCGCACAATCTGGAGCTTGATGCGCTTGCCGTCGAGCTCAATCGTCCGGATCTTGCTGCACGGTGTCAGCGCTCTGTGCGGTGTATGTGCGGGCGCGGGTGCGCTGGACGCGCGCGGTGTCATAGCCGCAGCGCGTCCACACAGCTCGGGGCGCCGGCGGCATGCTGTACCCACAAGTCGATGCCGATGGTGGTGATGAACGACGGGGTCCACGAGTCGTCGCAGAAGCGCAGGAGCAGACACGACTTGCCGACACCTGACACGTCAGTACGCGTGACCATCATCAGGCGCGAGAGACTGCTCACCCGAGTCGCCAATGAGGAGGAGCTTGATGAGGCTGGGGGTTAGCGATGGGGTGGAGATGGGGTGCATTGGACGCACAAGTCGTAGTGAGGACCGGCCATGGTGCAAGTGACGCCGGCGCGTAGGTTGTACTAGGGTGAAGTGAAGGGGAGGTGGAAGTGTTGGAAGATGGAGAAGATGGAAGAGTCGGCCCGGGTGTTTACGTGACGGGTAGACGTGTAAGGGGTTGATGTCTAAGTGGGCGGAGATGGGAAAGAGTCGACAAGTGGATGAAAGAAAGAACAAGTGGATGATGATGGGTGATGGAGTGAAGTGAGGATCGGGGTGGACCAGGTTGAGTGGCGCAAGTAGCGAGAGCGAGTGCAAGATGGGGGATGGTAATCGACGATGCTAATGGCAATCACAATCGGACAGAGTGGCCAGAGTGGCTCGTGGCTCGTTGTCCCTTGGTGATGTGCGTGCATCGTCCGTCCACCCCACGCACCCCATGCACCGCAGCCGCCTCTACAGCGCATCGGGGCCCGCTCGGCCTCCTCCCGACCCGCCCATGCTGCCCATGCGTGCACCCGCATGCCTGCTCGGGCGGCAGACGAGGGCTGGAGGGCTGGTATCGGGCGGCGGACAGGGGGGTCCACCCCGGCCCCCTAAGCCCCACCGTACCACCGTACCACCGGCCACCGTACGACTTGGGCGCGTCCACGTGAAGCCCCACTCCCTCTAATGCCCTGAACCACATCCGTCACTCACCCCAGCTCTCCCCCTCGTCAGACCTCCACCCACACAGCCACCACACCCTTCACCCGGCGATACCTCTACACCTAAGATTGCCACGTGATGTGGCACTCGCCATCACTGTCGATTTCTGGCACCACACACCAACAATCAACACCCCTCATGCCCTCACAACCCATCTCGACATCCACATCAACCTCCCCCCCACACCCCTCTCCCGCCATGCAGTCGTCGACCTTTGGAGGGCCAGCCCGCCCACCAGCGACCGCCACCCTCTCCTCCATCCTCGCAAAGGCCAACTCGCTCAACAATGTCGACTACGACCCCGAGCTCCCCCAGATCCGCTTCAACATTGACGAGATTGAGCGCATGAGCGAGGTCGCAGCCGGCAAGGGCAAGCGCTCCAAGGCAACCCCCGCCGAGGGCCACACCCTCCTCTCCAACCTCGGCATCAACACGTCGCGCCTGAGCCACGAGATTGCGCAGCTGCCCAAGGCCGAGACCAGCCGCCCCAAGCGGCGGAAGCAGGGGGGCCGCCTCGCGCCCCTCGGCGACCTCGGGCCCGCCTATGCCGTCGGCGACACGGACGTCGGCGCGTGGGGGCGTAACTGGCACGAGATGGTTATCCTCAGCGGGATCGAGGTGCAGCGGCAGAAGACGGTCAAGGGCTTCCAGGATCAGTTCCAGGCCCGCATGCTCTCGAGCTGGGAGAGCGAGAAGAACCGCGTGCTCCAGGACGAGCTGGGGGTTACGGACGACGAGCTCGCGCGCCTCACGAGTGGCGCGCCGTCAGCCGTGGGCACGAGCACCCTCGGTCGCTCCCGCCTCGGCGCAAGCACGCGGCGCTTCCCCGTCGCGCAGTCGACGCTCGGCAAGAGCACCGCGGGCGAGCGCGAGGGCGGCATGGTCATGCACAACAAGGCGATCAAGTACGACAAGGTCGTCACGACGCTCAACCAGCGCCGTCTGCGGCGCGAGCCGTTTGAGCTGTGCCAGGCGTTTGAGGCGACCGTCAAGGGCGACACAGTGAGCTAGCCACCTCTAGATCTCAGCTGACAACAGAAACACCCCATGCTCCCCAAGGCGTACCACATCCTCGCGTACATGACGCAGGAGGCGTCGCTGCGCGACGCGGGCTTTGGCGCCGGGCCGAGCACCGCCGAGCCCGTCCTCGAGCGGCAGTACGCGCAGGCGTACGTTGCGCCGCGCGGGAGCAACGCCAGCATCGCACTGCACGGCCGCCTCGTGAGCGGCGCTAGAGCATACCTGGAGCGCGACTTTGAGGACTACATCGACGCGACGATCGCCAAGAACCCCAAGGAGGCCAACCTCGGCGGCGTGCCCGGCATCGCGAACAAGGTGCGCGCGTTCGTGGATGTGACGTTACGCTCCAAGGACCAGCAGGAGCGCCTCATGCCCCAGACGATCGACGGCATCAAGCTCTGGGCGCACCTCTACTACCTCCTGCGGTCTGGGCACCCGTCCGAGGCGCTCGCCCTCGTCGAGGACCACATGCACAGCTTCACGGACGACTGGTCGTTCCCCAGCGCGTTCAAGGCGTTCCTCAGCTCCCCCGAGCGCCGCATCCCCAAGAACCTCCGCGACCAGCTGTTTGCCGACTTCAACGCCCGCATCCGCAACAACCCCAAGGCCGACCAGTACAAGTACGCGCTGTACAAGCTCGTCGGACGGCTCGACCTGGCGCGCAAGACCGCCAGGGTGTCGATCACGACCGAGGACTGGATGTGGTTCCAGCTCAGCCTCACCCGCGAGAACAAGGAGGGCGACTCGCCGCAGGAGCAGTACGACGTCGCCGACCTGGCCACCCTCGTGCTCAAGTACGGCAGCGAGAAGTTCGACTCGGGCTCCAAGCCCTTCCTCTGGTTCAACCTGCTCCTCCTCACCTCGCAGTTTGAGCGCGCCGTGGGATACCTCTACTCGAAGCCGCAGCTCAAGACGGACGCCGTGCACTTTGCCATTGCGCTGCAGTACTACGGCCTGCTGCGCGTGCCACCAGCGGACGAGACGGAGATCTGTGAGTTCAGGTGGCACCACAGGAACTGACAGCAGTGACTGGTGCGGACGGCGAGGACCCCTCGCTCAACTTTGCGCGCATTATCCAGCTCTACATCGGCCCCTTCCACAAGGTTGAGCCGCAGAGCGCACTGCAGTACGCGTACCTCGTTGCGCTGGCGTCGGACGCACCATCCCCAACGGGCCCGGCACAGCGGCAGCTGGCGCTCGACCTCGTGCGTGAGATCGTCATCGGCTCGCGCGACTGGAGCAAGCTTCTCGGCAGCGTGCGCGCGGACGGGTCGAAGGAGCAGGGCCTCATCGAGCGGGACCTCGACCTCCTCCGTCTCGGCAACGAGAAGGACTACGTCCGCGAGGTCGTGCTCGCGGCCGCGGACCAGGCGGCGCACGACGGCTCCCTCACCAACTCGGTCGAGCTGTACCACCTCGCGGGCGACTACGACAAGGTGGTATACGCGGTGAACCGGGCGCTCGGCCACTCGCTGGGCCAGCCCGGCGCGCCGATCGAGGCGCAGGCGGCCCTCTCGGGTGCGTTCGGCGGCGTCTCGGACGTGGAGGGGTTAGCGGCGCGCGTGCACGACGTCTACGCCGGCGACTTTGGCAAGCGCTCCCGCATCGCCAACCGCAACTGGGACACGCTCGAGGTGCTGCTCAAGCTCAAGGCCGGGCTGGGGCAGTTTGCCGCCGGGCGGCCAGACCTGGCGCTCGACACGTTCCGGAGCACCGACCTGCTCCCGCTCGACAACGACACGACGAGCATTGCGCGCTACGCCGCCAACTTTAACCACATGCTCGACCAGCCCGTGGTCAGCAACCTCGACGACGTGATCGTCACCACCATGAAGTGCCTGCACCGCCTGAGCCAGCAGCTCAAGGAGAGCCCCTACGGCGACCACGGGCGCATGGAGGCGCTCAGCTCGCTCAAGCACCAGGCGCAGTGCCTCATCCAGTTTGCGAGCACGCTGCGCCTGCGTCTCGGGCCGGACGTGTACCGCCAGCTGTCGAGCATGAGCGCGTTCTTCTAGGCGGGGATGTGAGCGGCGCAAGCCGTGGACTGAGGGAGTGTGTTGGTAGAGCGGCAAGGTGTCGTGTTATGCATTCATTCATACGCTACAGGAAACATAATATAAACAGGCCATGTATCGGTCGCACATGCTACCCTCCTCTATTCGTTCAACAACAACTGCCGCGTCGTGCGTGCGTCCCGTGCGCTTTAGCCTCGGTGGCGCGTTTGAGGCGTCTGGGCCCCGCTACAGCTTGGCCTTCCACACCTCGGCGGGCGGCTTCCACCCGGGCGGGCGGAGGAGGAGCGTCGCGGGCGCGGTGCCGAACTCAACCGGCAGCGCGATGCCGAGCTCGTGCACGCAAATCGTGCGGATCATCGTGTAGTGGTGGATCGTGTGCAGGGCGCAGAACCAGAGCTAGAGTCAGCGGGTGTGCCACGATGTGCAGCGAGCGCAGCGGGGAGCTGGGGCGTGGCCGCAAGGGATGGTGTGATAGGAGGAGGGTGGGTCACCGGGGTCGGTATTCGTGGCGTTCGTCGCGCCATGGATCGCCTGGCGTCTACTCTCCTGCTCGGCCGGTGATAGGAAGAGGACGGGAGGTCAGGCGGGACTCGACAGTCGCCACCCATCGCTCGGCTGCTCGAGGCCAGCACGATTCCCCGCATCACTGTGCACAGAACCACTGCGCCGCGCCCGCCGTCGCGGCAGCGTCGTCGCACCATGGATCGCCGCATCTACATTCCACTCGGCCGTCACCCCTTGCCTGTGATAGCGAGAGGACGGGAGCTCAGGCGGGACCGGATCAATGTGGCTGATCGCCACCCGCCCGGCCGCTTGATGCCGGGAGCGGTCACCCCCGTCTCACCCTGTGCACCAGACTCGTCACCGGCTGCCGGTCTCCGGCGTCGCGAGCTCCTCCGCAGTGATCGACACGGCGCCATGGATCACCACCGGCTACCCACACCCCGCCCACACCCCCGGAGCAGCCCGCTCCTTGCCGTGCAACTCACCTCGCGCGCCAGCGTAGAGCGCATGCACTGCCGGCTGGGCGTAACCGCCAGGACGTCGACCTCGCGCGCGAGCTCCCCCGCCAGATCCGGCGCGGACGCGAGCCCCTCAAGCCCCGCGCGCACCTTGCCCAGCGCGGCGCGGCACGTGTCGAGGTCGCGCGCGACGCCCTGCCGCGTCGCGGGCAGCAGCACGTCGTAGTCGATCGTCGGCGTCTTGTCTATCGCGTGCGGCTCGTGCTGCTGCGCGTGCTCGTAGTACTCCGGGTCCAGGGCGGCGAGGAGCGCGTCAAACGTCTCGGCGACGTGCCGGAAGTGCTTGCCCACGCTGCCGCCGGGTATGAGGAGGGAGGCGTGGGTGAGCTGCGCGTCGTCGTCGATGTGGCGGAGGAGGTCGAGGCCGGCGTCGATGAGCGCGAGGGACGTGTTGACGAGGGCTAGGGCGGGGTCCGCGTCCTCGGGTGGCGTGTGGTCCGGGGGCGGGCGGGCGAAGTGGTCGAGGCTGGGCTGGAGGGTCGGTGAGGAGGGGCGGGGTGGCGCCGAGCGCGAGCGCTGGTGTTAGCGGTGAGGGAGGTGGGCGTACCGTCATGGTGGCATGCGATGGCTGACGAGGTGGAGAAGTGGAGAAGAATAACGCATCGCTAGATCTTAAGTGTGTCTAGCATGCCTCAAGTTGCCCCAACACCCCCACCAAAGACGGCTCATGACGCCTACGCGGGTGCACGGGCATGCCGGAGATCCGCGAATGTTCCCACCCCACGGGGGGTCAACGCCTAGAGTGACAGCCCACGTGGCGAGGTCCTCCACCGCCTCACTCTCACTCCTGGTACGCCCGGCGCGCCGGCGCTGGGCGCGCCGACCCCCTGGGGCATAAAAGCCGCTCTCTTCTCTTCTCTTTCGACAGAATCAAATTATACTCACGGTCCCGTATTATTGTGAGAGCTTCGCGCCCCTACGCGCTGCTCTTCTACAACTAGGACCAAGACAGACGACAGGATTATTTGCCCACGCGTGCTGAGCTCTGCGGTGCGCGTGTGGGCCTGGGTCTTGACGACATTCCCCCATCACTCGTGTGTGTGCGTGTTTGTGTGTGTAGTGTACATAGTGAATGGATGCGTTCTCGGACTGTCTCTGGTGCCTCGTTGCTGCTCGCTGTGCGTTTCTCGCTGTCATCAGGTGTCCAGAGGCCTCCAGGCTGGAGGGCTGCTGTGCGCTGAAAAGTTGGTCGCGAAATGTTGACGGCGGAGTCAAATCACCTCCACCGACCATCGACCACCGCGAACCCATCATCCACCTCTCTGCATCTCTGTCCTCGCACTTCCCACTCATCACCATGGCCACCTTTGACCGCCGCCGCATCCCCGCCCCCGAGGACTCCAAGCCCCCCGTCTTCGCGACCACCCCCGCGGGCCCGTCGCGCACGCGCGCTAACGACGAGCTCCGGCCATTGTGTGGGTGTCCTCTCAGCTCTGTCGCTTGGATCCAGCTAACCGCAGTCATCAAGACGGGCCTCGTGACCCAGGCCAACGGGAGCGCGTACGTCGAGGCCGACGGCGTCAAGATCGCCTGCTCAGCGTACGTCCCTCTCCCTTCCGTCTGACGCCAGGTTCGGCCCCCGCCCCCGCCCCCCACCCTTCACGAGCACGGGCACGCTCAACGTCGAGGTCAAGTTTGCGCCGTTTGCGAGCCGCGTGCGCCGCGCGCCGTTGCGGGTGCGTCCAAGCTGTCTTGCCAATTGAACCCCAGCTGATGCCAGGACACCGAGCCCGTGTCGCACGCCGCGGTGCTCACGAACCTCCTCATGCCCGCGGTGCACCTTCACCTCCTCCCCAAGATGAGTGTGGACGTGCACGTCTACGTGCTCGAGGGCGATAGCGACGCTAGTGTGTTGGCCGCGGGGTTGAGTGCTGCGTGTGCGGCGCTCGCGGACGCGGGAATCCCGCTGAGCGGCCTGGCTGTGGGGAGTACAGTTGTGAGTGTCCGTGGAACTCCCGCCAGCTTGAATACGCTAGCATGTAGCTGACCCCAGGCCCTCCACGGCTCTTCTGCCCTCCTCGACCCCTCGGGGCCCGAGTGCTCGAAGGCCGACGCAACGCTCACCCTCGGCGCCATGCCCGCGCTTGGGCGCGCGACGAGCCTGCACATGACCGGGGAGGCGGACCTGGACGCTGTTTGTGAGGTGAGTGGGCTTGTCTCGAGTTGTAACACAAAGCTGGAGACCTCTGGATCCCAGCTTTGCATCCGAGTCCAACACGCGCTCACACCAGATGGTCGAGGCTGCCCTCGCCGGCGCAACGTCTTCACACACCGCCGTCGCCCAGGCGCTGCTCGAAGGCGCCGCCTAGACCTAGAGTCCTGTATATTCGATCCGATTCACATGCATGTAGATGACAACCTCCTCCGCTAATGTTTGTTTACTGGGCAATCTCCCAGCCGAGCTCGCGCCCAGCCCAGAAGGGCACAACCTCGTTCCCGTGCCCCTCGAGCTTGGCGGGGACCTTGACGGTGGTGGCGGGGCGGCGGAGAGTAAGTTCCTCGCCCTGCTTGGCGGGGACCTTGTAGAACGCGCGCCCGTGCTCGCTCACAAAGCCGGGGAGCTTGTCGAGCGCGCCAAAGCTCTCGAGCAGGGTAGCGACCAGGGGAATCAGGTAAGGGGAGGTGTAGCACCCGGCGGCGCACGAGTGCAGCTCGCCCTCCTCGGAGATCTTGGGCATCTTGCTCGCGCTGGGGTGGGGCGCCGAGTCGGACCCGAGGAAGAACTTGGGGTTGCCCGACTTGACGGCACCCTGCAGCGCCTTGCGGTCGCGGGGCTCCTTGGCGAGCGGCTTGCAGAAGTGGTGCGGCTGGGGCGCGACCGTGTCGATCGTCAGCCAGAGGTGGTGCGCCGTGATGCTGCACGCGACGTTGGGGCCGAGCGAGGCGACGCACTCGACGGCCTCGGCGGTGGTAGCGTGCTCGAGCACGATGCGGAGGTTGGGGAAGTCGGCGGCGAGCTTGCGCAGGTGCTCGAGGAAGTGCTTCTCGGCGTTGAGCACGGAGATGTTCTGCCGTCAGCTGCATACTCTTTCGCCCTCAGCCCACCTTCTCGTCGTCAGAGGGCACCTCGCCGTGCAGGTTGAGGACCATGCCCTCCTCCTCCATCGCCTTGAAGACGGGATAGTAGACGCCGTAGTCCTCGATGCCGGACGACGAGTTGGTCGTCACGCCGCGGGGGTACGACTTGACGCCTGGGGTCAGCGCTTCCTTCTGCCAGACTCACCGCTCACGCCCGCCTTGGAGGCCTTGCGGATCTCCTCGGGCGTCACCTCGGGGTGAAGGTAGAGGGTCATGAGCCACTCGACGTTGGGCGCGATGCGCTGCAGCTCCTTCTTGTACTCGAGCACGGCCTCGGTCTTGGTCAGAGGCGGGACGAGGTTGGGCATGACGTAGGCCGTGCGGATGCCGCCCGCCGAGACGTGCGGGGTCACGAGCTCGCACATCGCGCCCTGGCGGACGTGGACGTGGAAGCTGGGGTCAGCACAGTCGAGGGCGAGGACGATGGAGGTGGTCCACCGGGCGGCACAAGGCTGCGAAGCCGTAGAAATTGCCTTCGGGGCGAGCATCCCGGCCCACCATAGCCCCACACTCACTCGGCGGGGGCGGGGAGGGTGATCGTGTCGGACATGGTCAAGTTGAGTTGGTGAAGCACAGAGCACAGAGTTGAGCCGAGTTGGAGAAATCCGCCCGAACTTTTGGGTGGAGGCAGCAACGCCGGCAGGAACGGAATCCGTAGGAACGGGGCCCGGTGGAGGGCCTCGCAGATTCCCGTCAGTGCTGGATTCTTGTATTTGTCTAATCTCTGCCAAGACCAAGACCGAGCCTGAGCTTGCGTCTCCGTCGTCGATCGTCTCGTCACTCCGCTCCCGGCGTGATGCCCGTGACGGACTGCCTGATGCGGCGGGACGGCCGTGCACCAAGCGAGGCAGGCGTTACCCTGCCATTCCGTAC